>JAASAO010003884.1:0-79876 GCA_017311375.1 Mytilus coruscus
ATTGTTTAGGAATTAGGGGCCGAAAAGGACAAAGAAACTAGGATTTTCTGGTTTCTAGACAATAACTTGAGTATAAGATAATTATGCCACAAGGCATTATACCATTAAAGGAAGGTTGGGATTGATTTTGGGGTAATGATCCTGACGGTTTAGGAAAAGGGATAAAAAAATTCTTTTGTAATACTTTGTATAAATTGCTTATTTCTTGACCAATTTCAATGGAGTTTAATTCAAAGTCTTGAATTCTTGGGGTTATTTAGTATGCTGAATATAATTGGGGATTTAGAAGTTGGATTTTGGGTCCTGTTTTTGAATTGATCCAAATCAAGGTCCAAAAGGTCCAAAATTAAACTTTCTATGATTTCATCAAAAATTGCATTATTGGTGTTCTTTGATATACTGAATCTAACCGTGTATTTAGATTTTTAATTTTTGGGCCTTTCTTCAAATTGCTCCACATTAAGGTTCAAAGGGTCCAAAATTAAACTTTATCTGATTTTTTAAAAATTGAATGGTGGGGGTTCTTTTATATGCTGAATCTAAGATTGTATTACTTTTTTGAATTTGGGCACAGTATTCAAGTTGGTCCACATTGGAGCCAAAATTAAACTTTGTTTGATTTGATTAAAAATTGAATTATTGGTGTTCTTTAATAAGCTCGTACAGGATTGGGGAAATATTTGCCAACCCGCCAACCTGTTCGTCAAGTCGCCAACATTCTGAAACATTTTGAATAGGACCCCTGTTCGCCAACTTCGGAAACATTCTGAAAAGGACCCCTGTTCGCCAACTTCGAAAACATTCAAACAAGTACCCCTGTTTGCCAACTTCGCCAACTTTGGAAACATTATAACAAGTTCCCCTGTTCGCCAACTTCGCCAACTTCGAAAACAAAGAACCCCTGTTCGCCAACTTCGGAAACTTTCTAACAATTATCCCAGTTCGCCAACATTCAAACAAGAACTCCTGTTCGACCAGTTTGCCGACATCGTAAACATTCAAACATAAGTTCTCCTGTTCGCCAAGTTCGCCAACATTTTAACCGACATCTATTAAAAGGTTCAAAAAAGGATCCCTGTTCCAAAATTTCACTATCTTTCAAATGTTTTTAACATGATCAAATTGCCTTCTTATCTCTTTCTCGTCTTTCATACTTCATAAACATTCCTAAAACTAGTTGCCTGTTTGTCGACTTCAGCTTCTTCAGTTTCATTTAAAACAAATCCCATGTCGACCATATTTTAAATGAAGTTATAGTTTACAGTATTTAAAGAGTTGTCAATAAGATTTGTAAATAGTAACATGAGTAAAACGTAATTTTCATGGGTCACATAAAAAAGCTGTAATAACTTTTCTGCTGCATTGTATTATGTTTAATTGAAAACTCACAAAATGTTAATCTGTGTTTGCTAAATTGGGTGCCAGGAAGAAGTCACTTCTCCATAAAATTCTAATTTGAAAAAAGCAAACGAAGAGTAACTTGCCGTTCTTCTGTGAAATAGGAAATTCATACAAATCTAGTATCATCTCCAAAAGAAATGAACTTAATTCAGTTGATCAATTGCAACCTGTCCACAAACTAAATAGTGCTGCAGTTTGAAAATTAAATAGCCCATAAAAAATTTCCAAAAAGGAAAACAGATAGCTTTAAAAAAAAGACTGAACAGCCTACTAACAGCAATATTACCATTATAAAATTTAACAAGTGCTTTTGAAATTACGGGAATATAAAACTGGGAGCAATTACACATCTAAAACTGTCAAATGGACAGGTTCTCATAATGTATCCACAAAAACACTATCAATTAGTATCATTGTTGACTTTTAAGTAATGGTCAAGTAAAACAATCAAAATCCAAAACCATTAAGTCTGAGCTGAAGTGTAAATTGAAATAAAGTATCACATGCAACTATAAAAGCTTTTGTATTGTTTCAAAGTTTTGATTTTATCTACCCTATATATCACTTTGCCTCATAATCTCATTAAGAAAAAATCACACACCTAATTAAATGGTCATTTAAAAGCCAGAATGCGAATATAAATGTTCAAACTCTTTAGGTCATTCTTTAGTAACAACAAACAAAAGAACTATGTCAATTGGAACTGCTTTGATACGTAACTGCACTTGAATTTTACTAGATAACATTATGTTCTCTATGGAGATTCCGTATATGGTCAAGTTATCGGAATTCCAATGGGACTAACTGTGCACCACTTATTGTGGACCTGTTTCTGTATTGTTATGAGTTACAATTTATGATTAAAATCAGCAAAGACCCATCGAAACAACATCTGATACAAAATTTAATAGCACTTTTAGATATTTGGATGATATATTGGCTCTCCATAATAACCCCTTCAGTATGTACACTAAAGATATTTATCCTGCTGAACTGACTTTAAATAAAGCTAATGCTAACATTGAATACTGCCATTTCCCAGAATTTGATATCTATATATTTAACTGGAATTTAATACCAAAATTTACCATAAAAGAGATGATTTTCATTTCCTATTGTTAATTATCCATTTTAGATGGTGACGTTCCCTTGTCACCACCTTATGGTGTTTATATATCTCAACTTGTTCGATTCGCTCGTGTATGTAACAACGTATTTGATTTTAACGAAAGAAATCTCTGTATTACTGAAAAATTATTACACCAGGGTTTTCGATATCACAAACTAGTCAAAACATTTACTAAATTTTATCATCGGTACAAGGACATCATTCGTAAATATAAATCAACATGCAGACATCTTATACGTTCAGGTATTTCACATCCAATCTTTTATGGTAATATTCTATACAAAGCACAAACATGTCGTCATTCACCTCAAAAGCTAGCCAAACCTTTAAACAGACTTATTCAGAAGGGACATAGTTACGATACTGTTGTCAAGTTATTAAAGATGGCATTTGTTTTAAATAATATTGATTCACTCATAGGGTCTTTGCATCGGAAATAAACACATTTATTCTAAAACCAGTTGTTGGCATGCTACGGGTTATGTTCTACTCATATATTTTATGATGGTATGATACTTAACCCTAATTGGAGGATTGTGCTTGATTTTCATATGATGAAGATATAATCTTTCAATCAGTTTAATTGAGGTCTGGAACTGGCATGTCAGTAACTGCTAGTAGTCCTTTGTTAATTTATGTATCATTGTCATTTTCCTTAGTTTCTTCTGTTACCTTTTCTGACATCGGACTCGGACTTCTTTTAAACTGAATTTTACTGTGCGCATTGCTGTGTGTTTGTTTATTCTAATTAGTTAGAGGTAAAGTGGGAGGTAGAGATGTCATAAAACATGTTTAATACCCCTCCCACACATTTTGCGCCTGTCCCAAGTCAGCATCCTCTGGCCTTTGTAATTCTTGTATGTTTTTTTTAATTTTAGTTCATTTATATGTTTCGGAGTTTAGTGTGACGTCCATTTTCACTGAACTAATACACATTTTTGTTTAGGGGCCAGCTGAAGCCCGCCTCCGGGTGCGGGATTTTCTTGCTGTGTTGAAGACCCATTGGTGGCCTTGGGCTGTTTTCTGCTCTTTGGTCGGGTTGTTGTCTCTTTGACACATTCCCATTTCCATTCTCAATTTTAATTTTAGAAGTATCATACAAACTTTACATTATCAATGAATGATCTATGTAAATGATGGCAAGGTCTGAGAAACCCAACCCGACACACAAATATGTTCACCCAACAATCATACAATTCTCCAAATATAGGGAGCCTACTGCTTGTAGGATATGACATGTATGATACATAAACCAAATTAAGACAAAAACATTGACCAATGAACCATAAAATGAGGTCAAAATCAGATGAACCCTGCCAGCCAACATGTACACCATTCAATCATTCCTTACACTAAATATTATTTATCTATTGCTTATAGTATTTGATAAACTGAGGAAAAAATGAAAACTTAAAATTGACCAAATACAATTGACCTATTGCTTATAGTATCTCAGATACTGACTTAACCACAAAACTTAATCTTGATCAATGATCAATGAAATAAGTCCTGTGAACCGTGTCTGGCAAACATGCTGACCTTGCAAGGATCCCATATACTAAATATAGTTATCCTATTACTAGTAATAAGTGAGAATTTCACATAGATCTGACAAAAAACTAAAAAAATTTCAAGCAGTAACTGACCAGTGAATATGAGGTCAAGGACATATACATATGACAGACGGAAGCTTTGTAACATTATGTATCTGCATGGAATGTAAGAAGCATCCAGGTCTTTAACTTCTAAAAAAAAGCTTTATACAGTTTATGTCGTCGCTGCCCCCGGATTGTAATCTCTATGTCTGTCATTCTGCGACTTTGAAAAACTAAAGGCTCTAAATAGCCTGTGTCACACACCTGGATACATTTGCACCTTCAACAATGGCAAATGAATGGCCACTCTCCAATATTGTAGTCTAAAATATAATTCATGACTAAAAATATATTTTTAATTGTCTTGCTGATAATTTTTGCTGTTTACAATTTTTTTTTATTCACCAAAGTTTTCCCCAAAAATGCAAAAATGGGAAAAATCTTCATTAAACTACATGGCAATAACTCCTATCAAGAGTTGACTGACAATTTCGGGAATCTTTATAATTGTTTTTTTTTTTTTTAATCTTGTCCTGCTCATCATTTTTCCTTATTAAAGTTTCTATCTATCTACATGTATGATAAATTTCAAGATAATATGCATCTAGGAATGAGCTGTCAAATTGACAGCAAATTGGGTTTCTGTATCTTGAAACGTGTTTTCAGGCTTTTCTGACCTGCCACATTCTATGCCTATTTTCAAATCTATCAAGGACCATAACTCCCGAAGGTCAACAATAAAATTGCCAATTTTCAAATTGATCACCATTTTAACAGCAGTAACCATGGTTAACAGCATATCAAAATTTAAAGAGCATTGGCTTAACAGTTTATTAGTTATTGCATGGAAACAATATAAAGTGCAAAATTTCCAATCTATAAAGGACCATAACTCCGTAAAGGCAAAATGAAAATCGTCAATATATAAATTGTGACCACCTTATCATTTTGTCATCAGTAACAGCATTTTGAAATTTTAAGAGCATTGGTTGAACGGTTCATAAGTAATAGTTTTAATTGTAGGAAACAACATACATTTATGTAAAGTGCCATTTTCAGTTATCAATATCCATAACTCCTAAATTGGCAAAAGTTAAAATCATCAATATCATACTTGACCTCCATTTTTTCATGAGTATCAACATATTAAAATTTTAAAAGCATTAGTCAAGTGGTTCATAAGTATTTGCACAAAACGACATTAAGTGCCATTTTCCAATAGATCAACTTTACTATTATATTATTTCTAGGAGTAATACCACCATTGTTTTCCCTTACCATTAGTCTTTGTTAAATTTGCACTGTTAAAAAAATTGTGCAGAATTTATCTTTGTTTCAACATGTTCAAATACGGTAAAGAAATACTTGGTATGAGTAAAGATTTATCCTGTCCAGTACTACAGACAAAATTATTTTACATAACATTTCATTGCATATAAATAGTAACCATTACTGGAAGTTAACCAATCAAATTTTCACCACATTTTTCCGGTTTACAAGCTTAAGTAACCATGTAACCTCAAGTTTCAAAAACATTTTATAAAAAGACTAAATAAAAATAAAATGGTGCTTTGAAACTCCCAAGACATATGTTTATGACTATAAAAAAAAAAAAAACCTTCTGCAATGAAATGCAGGGTTAGCTTCCTACAACTGTCAAATTCAAGGGAATATTTTTTTCGACTCTTTTTTATATGAAACTGGATGTCACGTACTATGATTTGGTGGTATTACACATAAAGAAAACATTTTTTTGAATAAACTGAATGTGATTATTTTTCTGTGAAATACTGGTTATTTCAAGCATTACTGTCAAGTTTTATTATTTAATCAGTTCAAAAGTTTGATAGAAATTTAGTATAATGTATGACGACATCTACAGCGATTTGAGCAAAAATTTCTTCGAAAAATCCAAATGACGCCGCATAAAATATAGTGTGGACCAATAAATTCACCGAAAAATAATCAAATATTTATTTCATCTGCATAAAACAGTTGAACATGATACAATAGATGACACTAAGATGATAAACACCACTTATGTTTCTCTTTGTCTTCATTATAAGGTCCCTTTGGTCCATTTGTACCTCTCATCCCTCAAAATTTTAACTTTTTACGCTAATAAATCAAAATTTTAGAGTAACTATCACACATTTATGTAAAAAAGTGATAATAAATGAGTTCATGTAATTAAAGTGTTCAAGCTGAATGACTTATCCATATAAAATTTACTGACTCCATGGAGGTTTCTATAAGTCCTTACGTAAAACTTAAATTTACGCCGCGCTCCAGAGATGGACATAAAATGCTTCCTTTTAGTGAATAATTCGTTGTTACTGCTTCAAAAGTAGTTTTATTTACTTATAACTGTGTATTTAATAAAGGATTACATAGGAAAAGTTTTCTATCATAGCAAAATATAAGAAATAAGGAGAAAAGTCAGAAAAAGCTCCACAAAACACTGAGTATGGCTTGCTCTGTCTACTAATATTCATGGTAGAGTCTTATTTCAAGGAAATTTTCTCTTAAAATGTGTTTTGAGACTCAATCTACTCAGAATATTTCATTTTGCAATATTTCACTGAAATAGCATGAAATTTTAACAAATGATTTTGATTTTGATTTTGGTGTTTTAACGCCACTTTTAAGCACCGCTTTTGGGCTATTTCGTGGCGGCCAGTTTTTATTGGTTGAGGAAGCCGGAGTGCCCGGAGAAACCACCGACCTTCGATAGGAAAACTGACAATCCTAGTCAATTAAGATTGAGTCGAGTGCACCCGCACGAGCAGGGTTCGAACTCACAACCCCAGTGTTGACTGGCTAGTGATTACAGTAGTAACTACTCAGACCACTCGGCCACCGAGGCCCCTTTAACAAATGAATAGAACATACAAGGCCAAAGGTGCATGTGCGGCTTCCCATAATAGGAGTAACACCACCATTGTTTTTCCCTATTACTCTTTGTTAAATTGGCACTTTTAAAAAATTGATTAGAATTTATCTTTGTTTCAAAAAAGATATACTTTGCATGAGTAATGTTTTATCATGTCCACGGTGCTAACTGAACATAATATAAACATTGCTCGAGAGTTCAGTTAAAATGAATATTCTTTCCAATAAAATGCAGGAAATAATTGTGTACAGATTAAAATAAATGTTCACGTGACAAGGCAAACTTTAATGATAAGCCATATAGATACTAGCAAAATAAGAAAAGGAATATACTGTCCCTTGAATTCCTCCTGCCCCACCCCCAGAAATTAAAATGGTCCTCTTAGGTATCTCTTTCCCTTTGTATTTTATATTAAGTTTAATTTTTAATTTAACTTTTCTATAATGCCTTTATGGAAGTTTTCATAAATTTTAGGACAAAAATATTCATATTGACCAGGTAAAAGGGAATAAGTCTCACATTCTTATAAGTTGGTACATGGACATTTGAGTTGAACCTGAGACGTTCAGCAAATTAAAAAGTATCAAATTTTCTGTGGTATATTTTGGGAAAAACTTAAAAGGACCCCTTATTGGAAAACTTACAAGTTACAGTCGCGTGATCACCTGTACATTAAAATTTGATTCATTTTGGTCGGTATTTGCTGTTTGGGACTTACAAAATATGGGACATAACATATAGTCCCAGCATTAATGTATTATCTATACTATTATCTGAGCACCAAGTGATAGCGGTCAACTGGTCAATCTAGGGAGACTGTGTAGAACAATTTGAACAGTTTGAAAACGGATATTGACAGACATCTTGTGTGTATAATTTTCCGGAAACAAGGGCGGATACATTAGGCCGAAATCCAAATTTAATTCACCAACGTTGGGTGTAATTAATGGATTTAATATATACTTAGGAAATGATGATGAATGAGATTTCATGTTTCAAAAATGTTACACTTTATTTTGCCTTTATAATCATTTTGAAAGCACAATTATTTGAAATTAATTAACAGAATATAAGCGTGTACTTTTTATGTTTTGTAGCATACAGTTTATAATAATGCATCTAAGAATGTCATATAATAATAATAACTTTACAGGGTGGATTTCCAAATCCAACGTCAAACCTGAGGGTCAAACTATGGCCGCCATAACGTGTTGACAACGTCGTCTAGTGAAGCGTATTACTAACCACCGAAAACCTTACTCAGACGCTTCCAGTTGTTCTACTGTATATATATATATATATATATCTAGCTCTTAGGGCTTGTGGCACCAGCTGAGGGTATTTTGATAAGTAAAGAAGCCATCGACATAAAGTCACCTTTTGGACTGATTACCTTAACTTTGAGATGTTCTACAGAGAAAACTGTTAAGATTCTGAGCTTGAAAAATGTACCATTCGAAAGACCAGCATTTAAGAATTTCAAAACACCAAAATTACTTTATAATGTTTTAGAACAAAAAAGTTATTAAACTTTTAAGGGACCCACCCTCAATTTCGTATATATCCGAATTGGTACAAACGATAGTAAGGTGACCACCAATTTTAAACATGATTATTTATCAGAAAACCTATATATATCTCAATTTCTACAGTATATAATTGTATTTTAATGTATTCTTTAATTTCTGGACAACAAAAACCATTCCGGACCTAAGGCGTTCAAGAAATT
The DNA here is from genome assembly GCA_017311375.1 of Mytilus coruscus. NCBI lineage: Eukaryota > Metazoa > Mollusca > Bivalvia > Mytilida > Mytilidae > Mytilus > Mytilus coruscus. The sequence goes on from JAASAO010003884.1 coordinate 8,748, forward strand.
AAAAGGATATATATCGAGCATGTATATGTTCGCACTAAGAATTCAGAGAGCTTAAAAACATATATAAACATACGGGCATTTACATGTGAGTGATAATGGCGGATAGCTGAAGCGGTGACCTATTTCACATATTCTGCCTTGGAAAGTGATTTTTATCAACTGTGAATTCTTGATTTTATGGTAAGTTTATTTTATTTCATTGTAGAATTCCAGCAATACCAATAAAGTCTCAAATAATTATTGCATAACCAAAACAACAATGTCATTGACCCTCGTGTATTTTGATATCTTATCCCACTCTTGGTTTGTACGTTCCTTATTTATTGCATCTCAATTCGACGTGTTTATTATTAAATAACTGAAGACAATCATTGAACGTGGCAAATTTAGTTTCGGCATTAAAATATGCTGCGTTTTATTAAAAGGGGAGGGATGCACATTGCGATACTAACCGAGTGTCAGTAAGAGTATAATACCGTTGAAAGGGGACAAACTATGCAACGTCTACAAGACAAGTCTATGCATTAACCAAAAATGTAGCTACAAAATGTGGACAGAACCCGGGACCCCTGCCCCCGTCCCCAAATGTATGCACCTTTGGAAGTGAAACAGTGTAAATTGGGATTGGGATGTGATCTTATTTCTACAGTTCTATGAAAAAAGACCAGACTAAAATGAACAATAATAGTAAAAATTGTTAATCACAACTGATCTCAATAAAAACATGACAATTCTTGCAGTGATTTTTATCATATCAAACATCTTGGATAACATTTGTCTTTGTTATTTTCTGGGACGTACATGTACATATTGTCAATGATTGTATATTGGTCAATGGAGTCCGTTTCACAAAAAAAACTTATAACTAAGATTGATTGTAAGTCGTGAACAATTCAGAATACTTACTATCAATCTTAGTCGTATGTTATTATTTTTGTGAAACCGACTCCAGGTATATTTTGCATTGACAATGTTCTTCATTTATTTCAAAGATGGCCAACCAATTTCAAATGTTAGACCTGAGAACAGTATATCTATATATGTTCCTGGTTAGACTGCACATTTTAATACTGGACTGCATGTTTTCTATCCAAAGATTAAGTACTTCATTTGTACTTTGAGCTTGCTTTCAGTGACTGTGTCAATGTGGGTTGTCTTTGTACTTGGTGTGAGCACTTCAATCCTTTAGTCATGTTAGTGGTAGGGTTTAACAGCTGATACATCCAATACCCAATTTGATATCGTAGGTACATGTAACTACAAATTAATAGTAATGTGGATAACCCATGTTACTGTCTCATTGACATGTACACCACATTTTTACTTATTGACTGGGTATGAGTGGAATAGTAAGTTTATTGTCCCTGAGGTGCAACTATTGCCCTGATATGATTAAACATTAAAAACAGTGGTTGTGTTTCTGCTTTTTATATTGCTATAGTTGATTTAGCCCCAACATTTATTGTCTGTTGTGTCTTTCGTTATAATAATACATTTACTAACTGGTAATTGTGGGATAGGAAGTTTATTGTCCCCTCAGACACAACTATTGGCCTCGGCTACGCCTCAGGGCAATAGTTGCACCTCAGGGGACAATAAACTTACTATTCCACTCATACCCAGTCAATAAGTAAAAAATGTGGTGTACATGTCAATGAGACAGTAACATGGGTTACTGAACGACACAAATAACAAAACGACATTAACATGATTAAGATACATGTAACAACATAGAGTCTTTAATAGTAGCCAAGAGGATATATAATCTGTCAAAACCTATATCGCACCAAGTCTATATCAATTGTAAATCATTCTAACAATAAGAGTCTAAGAGTAAGACCTGCCATCAACAAAAGACCATTAAGATATCAACTAACACAACTATTGATGAGGTTCCTGATTTTGGACATGAACATAATGACCAAAATATGTGGTGGGGTTAGACAGATTTTGGATATCTCAACCTATAAACTTGATCAGTTGCTTAATAAAAACTAAAAACCAATGTTGCTTTCAGTGACTATGTGTTGTCTTTGTACTTATGTACTTGGTGGGTGCACTTCAATGCTTTTGTGGTAGGGTTGAACAGCTGAGACATCCAACACCCAACCCTTTTCATATATTTTAAATGTTAAAACAAAAATATCCTATCATGTATTTTTTACATCAAGTAGACCTAGAGCTATCATGATTAGTCTTTTTCATAAAGAGATTTAATATATTTTACAAAGATCTGATGCAGTTTAGTCATCATGGTCATGTTAGTGACATCTTTGAAAAATACCTTCACATTGATTTATTAAAATATTCATAAATAAACATTAAAATAATATTAAAATTGGAATTGACCTCTGACAGATTTACATAGTTAAATACTGTAAATTCAGAAATTATTGCATGCATTTATTATTGCGATTTTGTCATTTTGGACTAAAATGCGATTTTAATTTTTGCGATATCATGGATATTGAGAAAAATCCTGTTTAATTAACAGTCAGGGGTACTACTTAAACAAGTGATTTCATTATCACCTATTTCAGTGATTTTTTAAATTCACTTATCACCTTTTTAAGTGATTTTGGTGTTTCCTTTGATCTTCAAATGCTAATTTCATTGATTTTCCATATGTTCACAAACTTTTCTATAATTTTCCTATATAGATCAATTATCCCTTTATCTTTGGATATCAATTTCACTAGTGCGCTAAAGCTTTTAAAAGTACCCTTGGGAATTGTTCTGTAATCAAATATTCATAAACTACTCTTACTATCAGACAAAGGTCAACAATATTAGGTAACCTGATTGGTTTTCTTTAGAGTTAGAATGATTTATTTCAAGGTTATGTCCTGATCTACAAATTATTCCAGTTTTTGCATATTTAAATAAACTGTAAAAAGTGACAGGATTATCAAGCAAAAGACAATTTCTACATGTACATAGTTGTTTTTTCAATGGAATTCTTGTCTTTTTACCAATAAAAAAATCAAGCTTGTGGGAAAAATATCAAAAAAATGTTATAAACACTTATTGAAGTGATTACATTTTAACTTCTCAAATTACTTGTTTCAGTGATTTTAAAAAGTCTGTGCGAAAAATTTTAATATTTCACAGCCAAAATCACTCAAAGAAGTGATTCTGAAATCACTTGTTTAAGTAGTACCCCTGACTGATTAAGATAAAAAATTTCAAAATGCGAGTTTGAATTATTGCAATTATAACCCTATTGCATTTTTCGCAATAATAAAAACATTGCAATAATTTCTGAATTTACAGTATGAAATTATGTTACAAAGTCCTCTTTGGTACAAAAATGTAGGTGACTTGTTACTTGGGCAGAAATTTTATCATATTCAGGCTGTAGCTTTTTACATGGGAATTTAAGTATGTACATTGTACATGTAGATAAGTTCATCATAGATACCAGAATTAAAATTAAGTATGTCCGATGTGCATTTCGTCTATAATAGATTTTGAAACTGTAAGAAACTAAGGTTTCAACTCCCCGAGGCAAAGCTGACCTAAGATTGAATTGGCTATTTTTCAGTTCCTTTACATTTTGTATGTTTATAAAGCTCTTCAACTGTTTTGGTTCTTATATATCCTTGGCTTTCAAATATTCAGCTTTGAGTGTTCCTGGGGAAGGTAAATCCAAGAAAGGCCTTTGGATGCATGAAATTTATAACATGTTGTTTTTTCTATCTTTTCATCAGTGATGCTCAAATAAAAAAAGATAAATCAGGTTATCCCAGCGACCATCGGGGAATTCTAGAAAATTCTGTTACAAAATAAAATTTCATCCATACAACATGTACAATCGTAGCCATCATATATTATCTAGCATGAACTATAGTAACATAGCTCATTCCTACCACTTAGTACATAGTACATGTAAGTGTGTCTTTGTTTAACCCTACAACATTTGAATATATCTCCATAATAAGGGATCTTGTCATGGGTTGCCTTGTGTTCTGCCTTAATGCTTTTGTTTTACTTTTTAGGCTTTGGACAATTTAGAATTGTAGAGCTTGACATATTCACTTGCATGATCACCTTTCTATTGTTGAAGACTTTATAAATTATATTGCCTAAGAGAGAATTTTTTTTTGTTGGATTTGTACATATATTTATAAACCACATCTTCTTTTATTCACAGTTACATGTATTATTTAACTTTACTAACTTATATGTATCTCAAAATTTAATTTGGTAGATTTTTTTTTTTTAAATCTTCATTTAACTTTTCAATCAAAACTAGGAAATTAGCTAGTCCTATAATATAAGACTTCAAGGTTTATATCATTTACATTCAATGTTTTTAATCCGATATCTTTTTTTACTATCAATGTTGAACTTCAAAAAAAATATACGATAAAAATTGTTGAATGTAAATGATATGAACCTTCAAAGTCTTATATTATAGGACTAGGAAATTAGCATGTTAAACAGTTTAAAAAACTTCCAACAATTTTTGTTTCCCTTTGTTAATTTTCCTTTTTTGGAGGCGGTGATTTCCTTTGGCCTTTTATCAGGGTGTTTATGTATTTTACAACAATTTTGCTATGCCAGTGCCTGTAATAGATATATCTGTGTATCACTGGTAAATTATTAAGTCAGGGTTTTTAGTACCACATATTTCTTAAAACCTTACTTAATTCTTTCAGAGACTTGGTTAAAAAGTTTGATTGTACATGTAGAAAACGTACAAATTCTGAGTTTTATTGTGATGTTGTTTATATAATCTACATGTATTGAATTTTTATACAATCTATTTGAACTTGTCAGTTCTTGGTGGATGCTTATCAATGTATAAAAGGTTATCTATTAAGCTATGTCATGTCTTTTGGTGTTGGCCTTGAATTTGTGTTTTTTTTTAAATGAGAGCATAAACTAAACATGATTTTCTATACTGTTATGAACACTTACAGTCCTATACTGTATACATGCACATGGTTAAGAGGTTTGGTTGCATGTTTTCTGGATGCGCTTATGTGTCCCAATCAGGAGATGATGGTTCAGCAGAAGGCTAAGTGGGTGTCTATGGTATTTGTTTTTCATGTTTTAAGTTTTGTATATTTATAAATCAGATGTTGAATTTCTCATACTGATTCAACATTGATAGTAAAAAAAAAAAATTCCAATAAAAAACGTTGAATGTAAATTATATGAATCTTCGAAGTCTTATATTATAGGAGTAGGAAATAAGCATGTTAAACAGTTTAAAAAACTTCAACATCTTCAACAACTTTTGTTCCCCTTTGTTAATTTTCCTTTTTTGGAGGCAGTGATTTCCTTTGGCCTTTTATCAGGGTGTTTATGTATTTTACAACAATTTTGCTATGCCAGTGCCTGTAATAGATATATCTGTGTATCACTGGTAAATTATTAAGTCAGGGATTTCGGTACCACATATTTCTTAAAACCTTACTCAATTCTTTCAGAGACTTGGTTATAAAGTTTGACTGTACATGAAGAAAACTTACAAATTCTGAGTTTTATAGTGATGTTGTTTATATAATCTACATGTATTGAATTTTAATACAATCCATTTGAACTTGTCAATCCTTGGTGGACTCATTGCTTATTAATGTATAAAAGGTTATCTATTAAGCTATGTTGTGGGATCTTTTGGTGTTGGCCTTGATTTTGTTTTTTTTTTTTTTAAATGAGAGCATAAACTAAATATGATTTTCTACATCTTCCTTGGTTCCCTTCTAAACATTTTAAACAGGCTCTAGTGTGTTGATTTGCTTGTGAATTGACATGTACCATAGATTTTCTATGATATCTCAAATAATTCATGTAAGGCAGCAACCACTTGATTTTCTGGGGGGGGGGGGCTATGGATTTTTTTTCCTGACAAACTTTTTTTTCGCCTTTGGCGAAAATCAATCTATTTTTTTGGCAACAAGTCGAAAACAATTTTTTTCTTTCAATTTTAGCATTACATATAGTGGCAGCTGAGGGTGAAACAAACAAATTTTTTTTCTCAGGGTCAAAAACAAATTATTTTTTTCTCCAAAAACTGGAAACAAACTTTTTTTTCCAAAAAAATCCATAGCCCCAGAAAATCAAATGGTTGCTGCCTAATTTGAAAATGTAGACTTGAACTTTTATTTAATATTCTGATCAAAAGAAGTGCTCCTCTGAATGAGGAATACAGATTAGCAGAAAACAAAATGTTAATCTGACTTTGAATTTATTTGCATTAGTTTGTATGTTAAATTAATGTTTTACTTCAATAGACATATTTACCTTTTGTTTACAGTTTTCATCACACAAAGGTCACGTGAGGTCGTGTTTAGATACAACTAATTTGCATAATCAGTACCATTACCACTGCGCCTGTGCGGAAATGGACATTTATGTGACAAAAACAACAACAGTAACGTTGATCTCAGACAACATTGTCTCCATATTTTATTATTTACTAGAATGATTGGACAGTTGAAAACCCGACTTGTCGCATCAATTAATACAATCATGATTTAGCTAAATAGTAAGTAAGAGTATCTGGCACTACACTATTTAGAAAAGTCGATCAACTTGATTCAAAGTAAATCCAGGTACAGTGTATAATATTTTGTGTGAAATTGAAAATCTGGCCTTTTACTTGACCATGATTGCTCCAAACCCATTACTTTATCCTTTACCAACCTTACCCTATCCCATCTACTTCTGCTTCTACCATATAGTGACCCCTTTCTTTTATAACAACTGAACAAGACAGATTTATATTATACAGACTATTACTATTACTGTTTAACCCTCTTGCTGCCAAAGGGACATTTATGGCTTCTACACACAAAACTTGTTGATTGTGTAGAACGTCAATGGTCCATAGTAACGTCACAATACAGAGGGGGCACTGACAACGTCAAAAGACGGCGCCAAAAGGACGATTTTGGCGGGAAAGAAGTGAACCGAATTAAATGCATTATTTTTATACTTAAAACGGATGTCAACAAATGATACAAGATCATAAGCTTGTAAGTACTATACTACCAACTTATTTAACGTGTTTACTAATTATGTAGTTCAATATTTTCATGCTAAATGCAGTCTTCACGATAAACTTTAAAATCTACAGGCCCGGTGTTCAATTTTTGGAAAATTTTAGTTAGATTCTGTTGGCCTGTAGAGATGATTTTTACAGGCCCAAGAGCAATTTTACAAGCCTGGGCTGCCGGGCCTGTGGTTAAGCGTGAAGACTGTAAATGTCACATACTTTCAAGAAATTTGTTAAAAACTTTTTTCATGTTTCTTTTAATCATAATATCTTAAAGAATAATCACATTCCTTATAAATAATCACAGAAGAGGAAACTGTTATTTTCAATTACGCGAAATATTAATATTCACAATACACGCTTTATTTAAGAGAATTTCAAAATATTTGTTGGGCTCAAAAGCTGCAATTGATTTCTTAATTTTTTCCTTTTTGTAAAGACAGTTCACAAATGTAACATGATATACTTGAATTACGATATGATATTTTAATACATTTTATACCTGTTTCATCATGGAAGCAATAATCTAAAAATATATATTTTTTATTCGAAATTGGGATGTTAAATAAGAAGGTAACCCAATGATTTCTCTTCCTATCCAACATATCATCCTTTCCCAGTGGCAATCTCCATTTTCAGCCATTCATCTCAGATCTTTTACTTTGTAGGACCTACTGATCAACATATTTAATGTTCATTAGATTCTCAGTCGTCCTTAATATTGCATGAAATACCTGCCACTGAACATTGAGCAAACAACAATCTATCAATCAACGAATTTTAAAAGATATTTCATGTATGCCAAATAAAATGTGTATTTCATCATAGAAAATGAAAATAAAAATAAAATATTTTCAAGTCATTAACAATAATAATTGATTCAGCTCACATGTAGACAACAGAAATTAATTTTAGAATTTCTTCCCTCGTTATGCTGTTTTTCAAATTTTTATTTCAAACATTTCTCTAAAATTTTGGGCAATAAAATAATAATAAACATGATTACGAAATAAACAAAAGGAATATGGATAATAACGTATAAAAATTCTTTCCTCGCCTACCGAAACAATGCTTGGAATGAAAAATTTAATCTGACACATATAATACTTTACAACACGTAGTAGTTCATAGAATCGGCTGCTCAGAGTTTTATTTATTTTTATTTGTACATGCATTGTTTTAAATTTTTATTTTTATTGGCTGCCGTTGTTTTGTTTATATAATTATTTGAGAGATTCTTTACGGTGTTTACTAAGCTAATCAGATAAAAAACGGATAAATATATTCTAGTATTTTAGAGGTGGTTAAGAATCAGTTATGCATTTCACTTGACAAAGATAAAACTAAAGTGCTTGTAAAATTATTAGCAAGGAGTATATTATCTTTATTTTTTTATTGATAAGAAATATATAAAAAAAACTAAAAAAAAAAAACCATTGTATTTCATGGTTAAAAGTTGTATTTTTAAATAATGTTGTATTAAGAACATCATTTATAACAATCTTAGAGCAACAATTTTTATAAAATTACTATTACATCGCTTTTTCTAATTACGGCTAAATTGACGCGGGGAAAATGCTGTTCTACAGAGAGGCACAACTTTTGCAACGTCAAGATGATTTTGGCGTGACAAAGCAAGAAATAAACTCGGCAGCAAGAGGGTTAAAAAAGAAAAAAGGAATATTTCAAATTTCAATAATGTGACTTAATATTGATGTTTTGAGATTTTTTATTGTTATTTTAACCATCTTGCTGCCAGGGGGCACATGTGTCCACACGGGCTGTGCTGGAGCTACACATATGTCCGTGGTTTTTATACGACCGCAAAATTTTTGCGGTCCTATATTGGTATGACGTTGGTGTCGTCGTCGTGGTCGTCATCGTCCGAAGACATTTGGTTTTCGCACTATAACTTTAGTATAAGTTAATAGAATTCTATGAAATTTAAACACAAGGTTTATGACCACAAAAGGAAGGTTGGGATTGATTTTGGGAGTTTTGGTCCCAACAGTTTAGGAATTTGGGTCCAAAAGGGTCCAAAATTAAACTTTGTTTGATTTCATCAAAAATTGAACTAATGGGGTTCTTTGATATGCCGAATCTTAACATGTATTTAGATTCTTAATTTTTGGTCCCGTTTTCAAATTGGTCTACATTAAGGTCCAAAGGGTCCAAAATTAAACTTAGTTTGATTTTAACAAAAATTGAATTCTTGGGGTTCTTTGATATGCTGAATCTAAACATGTACTTAGTTTTTTGATTATGGGCCCAGTTTTCAAGTTGGTCCAAATAGGGGTCCAAAATTAAACTTTGTTTGATTTCAACAAAAATTGAATATATGGGGTTCTTTGATATGCTGAATCTAACCATGAATTTAGATTTTTATACGACCGCAAAAAAATTTTGCGTTCGTATATTGGTATGACGTTGGCGTCGTCGTCCGAAGACACATTTTTTTTCGCACTCTAACTTTAGTTTAAGTGAATGGATCTCTATGAAATTTTACCATAAGGTTCAATACCACAAAAGGAAGGTTGGGGGTTATGGTACCAACAGTTAAGGAATTAGGGGCCAAAAAAAAGCATTTTTGTAACTTCCAGACAATAACTTGTGTGTAAGTGTATGGATCTCTCTGACATTGAACCACAAGGTTCCATATCACAAAGGGAAGGCTGGAATTGATTTTGGGGTAATTGCCTCAAAATTTTAGGAAAAAGGGCCAAAAATAAGCATTTTTCTAGTTTCCGGACAATAACTTGTGTTCAAGTGTATGGATCTCTCTGAAATTGCACTGCAAGGTACCATATCACAAAGGGAAGGCTGGGATTGAGTTTGGGGGTAATTGCCCTAAACGTTTAGGAATTTGGGGCCAAAAAGGGGCAAAAAACAAGCATTTTTCTAGTTTCAGGACAATAACTTGTGTGTAAGTGTATGGATCTTTCTGAAATTGTACTACAAGGTTCCATATCACAAAGGGAAAGCTGGGTTTGAGTTTGGGGGTAATTGCCTCAATATTGTAGGAATTAGGGGGCAAAAAACAAGCATTTTTCTAGTTTCAGGACAATAACTTGTGTGTAAGTGTATGGATCTTTCTGAAATTGTACTACAAGGTTCCATATCACAAAGGGAAAGCTGGGTTTGAGTTTGGGGGTAATTGCCCTAAACGTTTAGGAATTTGGGGCCAAAAAGGGGCCAAAAAACACATTTTTCTAGTTTCCAGACAATAACTTGTGTTCAAGTGTATGGATCTCTCTGAAATTGTACTGCAAGGTATCATACCACAAAGGGAAGGGTGAGATTGAGTTTGGGGTGATGAATCATAAGGGGGTTCAAAAATTTGGAGGGGATTTTTATTTTTCCTTTTTTTCTTTTAAAATTTTCCATTTTAAGTTGGTTATTTCTGATTTATATTTAAAAGCAAATAATAATGATATGGTAGGAGATACACACCAAACAGGATGTGTAAATTATTATATAATAAGTATTGTGCAAAAGCAAGAAATTTTCAATTGCACAGTATTGCACAATAGCAAGAAATCTTCAATTGCACAGTATTGTGCAATAGCAAGAAATCTTCAATTGCACAGTATTGCGCAATAGCAAGAAATATCCAATAGCACAATATTGCACAATAGCAAGAAATTGTCAATTGTACAGTATTGCACAATAGCAAGAAATATTCAATTGCACAGTATTGTGCAAAAGAAGATACTTCGTATAAATTGCTTATTTCTTTACCAATTTCAGTGGGGTTTTATTCTTGAATTCTTGGGGTTCTTTAATATGCTGAATCTAACCGTGTATCAAGTTTTTGGATTTTTGGGCCCCGTTTTTAAATTGGTCCACATTGAGGTCCAAAGGGTCCAAAATTCAACTTTGTTTGATTCATCAAAAATTGAATTATTGGGGTTCTTTGATATGCAGAATCTAACCGTGTATTTAGATTCTTAATTTTTTGTTCCGTTTTCAAATTGGTCTACATTAAGGTCCAAAGGGTCCAAAATTAAACTTAGTTTGATTTTAACAAAAATTGAAATCTTAAGGTTCTTTGATATGCTGAATCTAAACATGTATTTAGATTTTTGATTATGGGCCCAGTTTTCAAGTTGGTCCAAATCGGGGTCCAAAATTAAACTTTGTTTGATTTCAACAAAAATTGAATATATGGGGTTCTTTGATATGCTGAATCTAACCATGTATTTAGATTATTGATTTTTGGACCCCGTTATCAACTTTGTCCACATTGAGGTCAAAAGGGTCCATAATTAAACTTTGTTTGATTTCACCAAAAATTGAATTCTTGGGGTTCTTTGATATGCTGAATCTAACCATGTATTTAGATTTTGGATATTGGACCATAATAGGTGAATGTCCAATTTAAAATTTTTAAGTTCTTAGACCACATTCATTCTGTGCCAGAAACCTATGCTGTGTCAAATATTTAATCACAATCCAAATTCAGAGCTGTATCAAGCTTGAATGTTGTGTCCATACTTGCCCCAACTGTTCAGGGTTCGACCTCTGTGGTCGTATCAAGCTGTGCCCTGCATTTTATTGATATTTGGGCCCGGTTATCAAATTGGTCCACATTGATGTTTAAAGGGTCCAAAATTGAACTTTATTTGATTTCATCAAAAATTGAATTCTTGGGGTTCTTTGATATGCTGAATCTAACCATGTATTTAGATTTTGGATATTGGAATACCACAAAGGGATGGTAATTGTCTTTGGGAGTTATGGCTCAAACCGTTAAGGAATAAGGTGCAAAAAAGGGGGGAAAAGGGTTTCCAGGTTAATGGACAATTACTTAAGTACAAAGCATAATTTAAAAGGCAGTGTAAGGTTGGTAATTGAAACTCATTTGAATATCTCACCTAAACTGCTTTTAAATTATGTATATTGGAAATTTGCCAAAAACTTTATTATTAATAAATTCCATTGGAAATTTGCCAATAACTTTAGTTTAATGAACTTCATTGGAAATTTGCCAATATTAAATGTTGCTGATGAAGCTTTTTTGTTTATCTCACCTAAACTGCAGTATTGTGCAATAGCAAGAAATCTTCTATTGCACAATAGCACAGTATTGCGCAATAGCAAGAAACTTCAACTGCACAGTATTGCGCAATAGCAAGAAATCTTCAATTGCACAGTATTGCGCAATAGCAACAAATCTTATATTGAAAACAAATACAAATGTTTTAACCAATTTCGATGGGATTAATTAAGTCTTTAATTTTTGGGGGTTCTAACCTTGTATATTTTTTTTGGATATTGGGCCCCATTTTTAAATTGGTCTACATTGAGGTCAAAAGGGTCCAAAATTAAACTTTGTTTGATTTCATCAAAAACTGAATTATTGCGGCTGTATGATTTGCTGAATCTTATTGTGCATTTAGATTTTTATTTTGGGCCCTGTTTTCAAATAAGTTCGATCTATTCATATTAAGGTTTGAAGGGTCCAAAATTAAACTTTGTTTGATTTCAACTTAAATTAAATTATTGGTGTTTTTTTATATGCTGAATCTAACCATGTTGTTGGATTTTGGATATCAGACCATTTAGGTAAATTAAATGTCCCATTTCAAATTTTTAAGATCTTTGACCACATTTATTTTGTGTCAGAAACCTATATTATGTTAAAAATTTAATCCCAATCCAAATTCAGACAGTATCAAGCTTGAATATTGTGTCCAACTTTGCCCCAACTGTTCAGGGTTCGACCTCTGCGGTCGTATCAGGCTGCACTCAGCAAAGCATTTTATATTTTATGCAAGCTTCTCACTATTACTGTATCTCTTTCAAATAAAAGACCGAAGATTAAACAGTGAAGTATGTTTCTTCAATGGCTTCCAAATGAAGCAGTCATTAGAGCGTGGCATCATATATTGAGTGACATCACGTCATATTTTCTGGTACACGAAATGCAACCTTGTAAAACTACTGGCAGCTGCCAGAGAGTTCAAGAGTTTAACCCTCTTACTGCTGGAGGGACATATGTGTCCTGATTGGCACAGGGACACGTGTCCATGTTTTAATTTATGCAAGCTTCTCACCTTTGCTCTCTTTCAGTTTCAAATAAAGACTGAAGATGAAACTAATATTTTTCTTAAATGGCTCCCAAATGTAACTGTCTATAGTGTGTGACGTCTAATATGGAATGATGTCATTGCTGGGCATGTGACATCACAGACGTCTAGCTGTAGTATTTTCTGGCACATAAATGCAATCTTAAAAACTGCTGGCAGCAAGGCGGTTAATGATGTTGTGGGGTAGTTTGCTCCAGTCAGTTTATTTTCTTTGGGAAGAAAGATTCTTTTATGAACTGTGTTGTGCAGGGTGGAATACACCAATCTTGAGATGTTTTTTATGAATGATTTACATCGATTGACCAGAGGACAATCAGGTCTGAAACAACATCATAAAACAATTGGTTCTTACTGTGACGTACTAACCCTAGCATTGTGACATAAGAAATTTACAGGAAGGCGCACAAATTTGATACTTGTCTATTGTTTTAAATTTGTGATAAGATAAGTTAAGGAGGAATGGCCGAAACCACTTATCATGCTTACATGTATGTTAAGTCAAGCATATTTGGTATGCAGTTGTATTAGCATTTGCAAGTCTCTTCAATGGAAATTATTTGGCCCCATCCCCTCATAATGGTTCATTGACTTTGAACTTTTTACATTGTTCACATGTTAAAGTTTGAGTTTTGGGAGCAGGCACCACTTAATTAAGATAGGCCAATAGTATTTGGTATTCAATTTTATAAGCATGAACATTTCTCATTTGCATGGAGGTTATAAATAATTATTATATGGTCCTGCACAATAAGTCATGGTTCATTGACTTTGAATTTTTTGCATACATTGTAGTTTACATGTTTAAATGTGTATATACAGGGGATATAATATTTGCATTATACTACCAAAACTACAATAAGGAGGTACATATCTATATGTCAACAGATAACTATTAGTGACAGTCAAAGAAGTCTTGAGTGTTGGGAGAGAACCACAATCTTTAGAAGGAAAACTTACATTCCTAGCAATTAAGATTGGAGTCTTACATCTGTTACGTGCAGGATTCAACCTCAGAACCTCAGTATTGACAAGCTAGTGATACAATAGTTGGACCGATTAGACCATTTCAGCCACTTAGGCCCCTTTCATTCATTAAAGGAAATTGGAAACGCATCTATTTGCCCTGAAAAATCTCTTAGATACATTTCTGTATGTCAGTTTCTTTTTTGAACAGTATGCTGTCCATTATCACTGAACTAGTACACAATTTTGTCTATGGGCCAGCTGAAGCACGCCTCCAGGTGCGGGCTTTTCTCGCTGTGTTGAAGACCAATTGGTGGCCTTCAGCTATTTTCTGCTCTTTGATCGGGTTGTTGTCTCTTTGATGCATTCCCCATTTCCATTCTCAATTTTAAGTCTATGCTAGAAATTCTGGGTTTTTTCTTTTTGCAACTTGGTAAAGAGTAATTTATTGATCAAGCCCTCTGCCATCAAGCCTAAGATGATTTAAAATATTTCGTAAGTATAAAATCCAAACAATGGGATTGTTACTAAATACAAGCACAAATAAACAAACATATGACAAATAGTTAACATTTACAAAAATATTAAAATGATCATCATGCCTCCTGTTTAAATTAGCATTAAATGATTATATTTAGAATAAATACTGCAAATTCTGTTTTATTCATTCATGTTACCTATGATGTTGGCCATGCAGCCACTTCCAACTGTACATGTTTGCTGATTGTTTTAAATTTAACTATACTCATTCTGCCAGAAAAATTTCAGCAAAATTTCTTGTCTTTATTAAGCATGTTAAGGAAAATAGTTTAATATTTGGTCTGCTGCTTGATAAGTGTGAGTCATAGTGAGCAAACAATTGATTTTACAGCAGACATGATTCATTATTGTTTGCCTATAGTTTAAAATTTTACAATTCTCATTGTACATGGAAAATGTTCGTCAAACTGTTCTTGTCTCCTTACATGTATGACCAATTACACATCAGTATATATCGTGTATATATGTTACCTCAATCAATTGCATGCAGCATGTCCAGACCTGGTTTTGGTCTTGTTGATATTTTACTGATATAAAAGTGTGTGAACTTATAAATTTAAAAGTAGTAGTAGTAACAGTAAAGAAATTATATTTTAACTTTTAAGGTTTTTGTTTTGTATTGTTCTGTACAATTTTTTTTTCTTTTCAGAAACAGGATGAAGTTTATCAAATGAATCAACAATCAAAAGTTGCCTGCAAATTCACTGGGTTGAGCAATGTGACAGACAGTTTAATTAAATCTTCTGCACTATTCTCATTCCATTGGTATGCATTTTACAACAAGATGGTAGATGAACTGAAGTTATAAAGCTATGTGCCAGTAATGATCTTTATGAAGAAGAACTTTGTAACCCAAAGAATAAATTGAAAACACATGAAACAGTGTTCCAGTATTCAGAAACATATGTATACATTTGTATATGTTTTTATGCCCCGCCATAGTGGAGGGGGCATTAAGTTTTACCCTTGTCTGTCTGTCCATCAGTACATCTAAAAGTTGGTTTCCGTTCTCTAACTTTAGTTTGCCTCAACTAAATGATATGAAACTTATACACAATGCTTATTACCACAAAACACAGATCAGGTTTGAATTTTGGTGGTCTCACTTTAACCGTTCCAGAGTTATGCCCCTTTACAAATAGAAAAATTGCTGAATTTTTTGTTTCCTTCTCTTACTTTAGTTTGCCTCAACCAAATGCTATGAAACTTATACACAATGCTTATTACCACAAAATACAGATCAAGTTTGAATTTTGGTGTTGTCACTTTTACCGTTCTAGAGTTATGCCCCTTTACAAATAGAAAATTGCTGAATTTTTTCGTTTCAATTCTCTAACTAAGTTAGCTATCACAAAACTCAGATCAAGTACAAATTTGGGTAGCATCAATTTTACCTTTCTTCAGTTATGTCCCTTTATAACTTTATATGATATGCAAGCGGGGGTATCGTCTGTGTCCCATTGACACATTCCCCATTTATTTATATATTGTGTTTGTTTTACTACTGTGGTTGTCTTATATTTGTAGAGGCAATGTGAGTTGACATAGCAATCAGGCATTCTGTTAACTGCATTATCAACAATTTATGCTCAGTCTGTTGTGTCAAACCTCTCTGAAACATCAGTGTTATAAAGAGATAGCATTTTGAAATATAATTTTATAGCTCACATGGCCGAAAGGCCAAGTTAGCTTTTCTCATCACTTGGCATCCGTCGTCCTCGTCCGTTAACTTAAACTAAAATCTTCTCCTCTGAAACTACTGGGCCAAATTTAACCAAACTAATTACTTGGCCACAATCATCATTGGGGTATCTAGTTTAAAAAATTTGTCCGATGACCAGGCCCGCCAACCAAGATGGCCACCATGGCTTAAAATAGAACATGGGGCTAAAATGTAGATTTTGGCTTATATTTCAGAAACCAAAGCATATACATGTAGAGCAATTTGACAGGGGTAAAATTGTTCATCAGGTCAAGATCTATTATTCTATCTGCCCTGGAATTTTCAGACAAATCAGACAACTTGTTGTTAGGTTGCTGCCCCTGAATTGGTAATTTTAAGGAAATTTTGCAGTTTTGGTTATTATCTTGAATATTATTATAGATAGAGATAAACTGTAAACAGCAATAATGTTCAGCAAAGTAAGATCTACAAATACATCAACATGACCAAAATGGTCAATTGACCCCTTAAGGAGTTATTGCCCTTTATAGTCAATTTTAGCAATTTTTGTAAATTTTGTAATCTTTACAAATATCTTCTTTTCTAAAACTACTGAGACAAATTTAACCAAACTTGGCCACAATCATCATTAGGGTATGTAGTTTAAAAACATGTCCGATGAACTCACTTTCCAACCATCATGGCGACATGTCTGAAAATAGAACATAGGGGTTAAATGCTTATTTTGGCTTATATCTCTGAAACTAAAGCATTAAGAGGAAATACAACAGGGGTAAACATGTTTACAGGTTTAGGTCTATCTGCCCAGAAATTTCCAGACAAATCAGACAAACTGTTGTTGGGTTGCTGTCCCTGGATTAGTAATTTTAAGGAAATTTTGCAGTTTTTGGTTATTATCTTGAATAATATTATAGATAAAGATAAACTGTAAACAGCAATATTGTTCTGCAAAGTAAATTCTACAAATAAGTCAAACATGACCAAAATGGTCAATTGACCCCCTTAAGGATTTTATGCTCTTTATAGTCAATTTTTAACAATTTTTTCTAAATTTTTGTAATCTTTTACAAAAATCTTCTCCTGAAACTTCATAGACAAATTCATTTTTTTTAAATGAGAAATGGGTTGAAAGCAGTTAAAATCAAAAGAAAGATTAGATTTTGATCCGCACAGATTCCTTTTAAAAAAGTATAATTGTTGCATTGTTTCATACATCAGTTGTAAGCAAAAAATATCATGTGAGCGACACAGGCTACTTGGAGCCTCTAGTTTTTATAGGACCACAAAATTTTTTGGGGTTCGTATAATGCTATAATGTCGTATAATAACTTTATGGACAATAACTTTAGTTTAAGTGAATGGATCTCTATGAAATATTTTAAGAAGGTCCAATACCACAAAAGGAAGTTGGGATTAATTTTTGGGATGATGGTCCCAACCGTTTAGGAATTAGGGGCCCAAAAGGGCCAAAAACAAGCATTTTTCTAGTTGCAGGATGATAACTTGTGTATAAGTATTTCGATTGCTCTGAAATTGTACCACAATGTTTAATACCCCAAGTAGAAGGTTGGGATTCATTTTTGGGGTTATGGTGCCAACTGTTTAAGAATTTAAGCATTTTTGTATAGTTTCCGGACAAGAACTTGTGTGTAAGCGTATGGATCTCTCTGAAATGGGTTCACAGGGTTTCATATCACAAAGGGAAGGCTGGGATTGAGTTTGGGGGTAATTGCCCCAAAAATGCAGGAATTAGAGGCAAAAAAAGGGCCAAAAACAAGCATTTTTATACGCCCGTTAACGGGACTATCATGGTATATGGTTGTCCGTCTGTCATGCTGTCCGTCTGTTCGTCCGTCCCTCTGTCTGTCTGTCCATCCGTCATCATCAGGTCGGACATTAACTCAAAAACGCTTTAACTAATTTGCATAAAACTTTGGTGAATTGTTTATATCTATTGACGTGAGCTCCCTTTCGTTTTTTATAAATTTTAGATTTTACGTTTCCGAGTTATGGGGTTTTATTCATTAAAAAAAGGGGGATTTTCCAGTTTTCGGACAATAACTCAAGAATGCTTTCACCAACTTGCAAGAAATTTTGGTTAATTGTTTAAATCTATTGACATGAGCTCCCTTTTGATTTTTATAAATTTTAGATTTTACGTTTCCAAGTTCCGGGGTTTTATTCATAAAAAAAGGGGGATTTTCCAGTTTTCTGACAATAACTCAAAAATGCTTTCAGCAGTTCTCATGAAACTTTGATGAATTGTTGATATCTATTGATGTAAGCTGCTTTTAGAATTTTATAAATTTTAGATTTTACATTTCCGAGTTATGGGTTTTATTCATTAAAAAAGGGAGGATTTTCCAGTTTTCAGACAATAACTCAAAAATGCTTTCAGCAATTCTTATGAAACTTTGGTGAATTGTTTATATCTATTGATGTAAGCTCCCTTTAGAATTTTATAAATTTTATTTGTTTATAGTCTGACAACAGATTTACTAAGTATTGCGCAACAGCATAGTGTATTTCACAACAGCAAGAAATCTTTAATTGAATATAAATTCAATTCATATAACCAATTTCAAGTTCTTTGACTACATTTATTCAGAAACCTATAGTATGTCAAATATTTACTTACAATCCAAATTCAGACTTGTATCAAGCTTGAATATTGTGTCCATTTTTGCCCCAACTGTTCAGGGTTGGACCTCTGCTGGCGTATCCAGCTGCACTCAGCGAAGCAGTTTATTCTAGTTTCCAGACAATAACTTGTGTTTAAGTGTATGGATCTCTCTAAAATTGTACTACAAAGGAAAGGCTGTGATTGAGTTTGGGGGGTAATTGCTCCAAAGGGAGATTCAAAAAGTTTGCGGGGGATTTTTTTTTACAATTTTCATATTTTTTTTTTCAAAATTTTTCAAATTTCAAATTTTTGAAAAGGTTCAAGAAGAAATCTTCAATTGCACAGTATTGCGCAATAGATTTGTAAGATCTTTGACCACATTTATTTTGTGTCAGAAACCTATATTATGTCAAAAATTTGATCACAATCCAAATTCAGACAGTATCAAGCTTGAATATTGTGTCCAAATTTGCCCCAACTGTTCAGGGTTCGGCCTCTGCGGTCATATCAGGCTGCGCTCAGCGAAGCATTTTATTATTTTAGGTACCAGTCTTGCATTCCAGTTCCAGTTCTGGGTGCATATCAATACATGGATTGAAATAAAATATTTCATTTAATTAGATTATTTTGCTAGATAAATGTTTTCTGGTTGATTAAAAGTTTATGAATCAAAACATCTATCTAGATGTAAACCAACTGTTGCATCTTAGTGGAATATCAAACCATGAGAGTGGAAGGATATCAAAGTAGTTTTGACTTCAAGGTTTCATAGATTTGTACACCCTGCATAATGCATTGCAGGGGACATAGAAATACTGGGCGTCCGTCCTTGTGTCTGTCGGTCTGTTTGTCTGGTCTTGTTAGCGCACGTTATGAAACTTATGCAGAATGCTTATTACCACAAAACACATATCAAGTTCGAATTTTGGTGGCGTCACTTTTACTGTTCTAGAGTTATGCCCCTTTACAAATGAAAAAAAAAATTGCCTCAATGAAATGTTATGAAACGTATACACAATGCTTATTACCACAAAACTCAGATGAAGTTCAAATTTGCGTAGCCTCACTTATACAGTTATTGAGTTGTGTCCCATTTTAACGTTATATGCCAGCGGGAGCATCATCTGTGTCTCATGGCCACATTGGGGTCAGACCTATAATCCGACAGTCCCATAATCCGACAGTCCTGTAGTCCGACAGCCCGATAGTCCGACAGCTCGATAGTCCGACGCGC
The DNA here is from genome assembly GCA_017311375.1 of Mytilus coruscus. Taxonomy (NCBI): domain Eukaryota; kingdom Metazoa; phylum Mollusca; class Bivalvia; order Mytilida; family Mytilidae; genus Mytilus; species Mytilus coruscus. The sequence goes on from JAASAO010003884.1 coordinate 28,887, forward strand.
GGTCACTTGTCTCTGAAATATATGCCTATATAGACATGGAATTTGTAAATTGATATATTTTTTCACACAGAAAATTATCAAATCAGTCAGCATGACGTCTTGTACAGGGCCGCACTGATCCCATACGAACCGGATGAACTTTCACACCCTACACGTTCGCACCAAAAAGTCCGTTCGCACCCTACGCGTTTGGTTTTGTTTCTTTATGAAACAATGAAAAAAAATTAATATTTATAGCAATACACTAACCAAAACTCGATTTTTTTCATTGTTTCATAATAAATTGACATTCTGAAAACGTTTTTTGTGTTGAGTAAATCTTAAATCATGTTTTGGTTAGAGAATTACTATTTTATATATTTTTTTCCATTGGAAGTACAGCGATTTATATTGCCATGCAAAAGCAGTGATAAGATATTATTTTGATGACAGAAAAATCGACGCAATTTATTAAGATTTCATTTCAAATCATGAAATATGAAACATCTTCTGAAAGTGGTATTACATCTTGAAAATTTGAGATAATGACACTATTCCTATTTTATCAAAACTTATGCTCTTTTAAGAACAAGAGAAAAGATAAAAAAAAATTATTGCTTCTATGTAATTCAATCCGATGTAGTCGTTTCATATCTTCGGGGAAGAATACATCTAATACATGCGACATATCACATTCAATCACATTATACGTTATACCTGCACGTGCATGCGCATGTACAAAATGTATGTAAACAGACATTCTCGTTATCAACACCCACATGAGGAATATATTAAGGTACCATTTGATTTTTTTGGAGGTTACGGCTTGGATGAAAAATTTTGTCCCGTATTTTTTCTAGTTGTAATATCTGTCCTGCCTTTTTATTTTTCACTCTATCCGGTCCTGCCTTTTTTATTAGTTTATCCTGACATTTTTGTACATAAATTGATTTTAGATAAATTGTCATTCTGCCTTTTTTTATTGCCAAGTTGCTTATCCTGACTTTTTTTAACTCAAAACTCCTTTCCTTTTTTCAAATTTCATCCTACCCCTCCCACCCAAAAAAAAAATCAAACGGTAGCTCCCTAACTTTTCAAATAGTATAGGATTTAATTTTTATACCATTTTAACGCATTCCCTGTTTTTTAATTTTTAAACACTGCTGGCGTTCCGGCAGTGTGCTAATAAGCTTATATGAAGACGAGATCCATACCCTTCGCAGCAACACGGTTTCGTGTCGGATTAACGGACTGTCGGATTATCGGGCTGTCGGACTTTCGGTCTGTCATTTCGGGGTGTCGGATTATAGCTACGCTCCCGGCCACATTCCCCATTTATTTTCAAAAGTTATGCTCCGGCTTGGAACTATTGAATTTTATGGAAAATGGAGGCGCTCTCACAAGTACAATTCTTACCAGATTTTTATAAAACTCATACTGTAGGTTAATATCAACAATATCTCGGACAAATTATATACTAGTGGCCAATCGACTTTTTTAAAGAGTTATGCCTCTTGGAAATATAAAATACGTGCAACGTGGGGGATATTGGAATTTTTGTTCTTTTATTCTTTATTCTTTATTCTTTATTCTTTTTTTCTTTATTCTTTGTGGCATCACACTTTTTTTTACACAATCAGTATGTAATCTTCCTAGATTTTTATAAAACTTAGACAGAAGCTAATCCTCAACATGTTTAAGATCAAGAAATAAAATTTAAAGAGTATTTAATATTCATTTTGTATTTTACTGACAAATGGACTTGCTTTTAAACAACCAACATAACACTTTTACACTGAAAGCAGCAATCACAGATGCATGATTTTTTTATGCATTTGACATTTAAATACATTCTGAGGCTATTGTTTTTTTAAGACCATAACTACTTTGTGAATCTTTCATGCATTCTCTTCTTGTCTACAATGTTGGAGAGGGTTCATTGTTGATTATTCGCATATACATAGGTGAGCAGCAAATATTCTTTTCTTTAGAGCCTCTAGTATATAATTCAATAGACGATGTACATTTTTTCGTTATTAGTATAGAAATATAAGGAGATGTTATATGATTGCCAATGAGACAAATATTGACCAGAATTCAAACGACGAAGATAAAAGCAATCATAGGTACCGTACGTCACTCAACAATGAGAAAAACACATTACGGGGGTCGCCCTGATATACAGACACCCACTAGTCCGACAGCCCATTAGTCCCACAAATGAAGGTCCATTATTGCCGTAGTAGAAACTTTATTTCATAGAATCGTTCAAGTTGTTTGCGTGGTATTTAAACTACCCTTTTTTATTAGTATGTCTAATAAACAGAAACAGATAATATACTATACCACCACTCAAGTATCTAAGAAATACTATGACCATATGCACATAAAGCAATCCAGAACCTTGCAAGTTTTGGTTAATTCGTACACGGTGTGTTCTGTGGGAAAATATACTAGGCAGCCTAAAAAGAAAATGTATAGAACAGTCCCCAGTAGTGCAGTCTCTCATCGTTAACGTAGTTTAGTATCAGAAACTGTCACTAAAAGTTGTCGAGTTGAAAATATGATTGAAAATTAGTGAATTTAAAAGTTTGTTCGAAGCTTCGTTAGTGAGATTAATCAATCAATTATAATTGGTTCTTTTTATGCAGACTTATTGGTGTTGAAACTTCGATTAAACGGAAGAAATTTGCCGTAAGCATGAACTTGTATTAAAATTACATAAAACATTTGCCACTGGACATTAAGAAAATTAACCAATCTGGATTGTGTACGAATAGCCATTGGAATGAAATTTTAATACCAGCGATAACATTTGTAAAATTTGCATATTAATATAACACCAAACTATTTTCTGAACATTGTTATTGCCATTCTTGTTTATTTCTCTGTTTTATTAAACTATATTTACTGTAGGTGTCTTTTTCCTCGTTTTACAAATAATCCATCACCGATCGAAATTTTAACCGATTGCACAGCACAAGCGAACACGTTGCTGGCATTCCACAACAGTTCTTTGACATTGACACAGTAATGCAATGAGAGTTATAACGCAAGAGCGCCTCGGAAATAACAAATGTTAACAAAAAGAAGACTTTATACATGGTGGATTTCAAATGTAAGGTTTTGAGTGTTCATGGTGGAGGTAAATCCATAAATATTTATAAAGTGTTGTAATACTCTCTCTCTCTCTCTCTCTCTCTCTCTCTCTCTCTCTCTCTCTCTCAGCTCAAATTTATATACAAACGAGGGTGTAGATGGAGGTTTACATAATAAAGAATAATAGACAAAAAATGTAAAGAATAGAGAGAATGGATAAAGGAAAAAAGAATAGAGAATAATGAGGTGCGAAAGTATAAAGAATATATAATTACGGAGAATAGTATGAGAATAGAGAAAAATGTCATAAAAATAAAGAATACAGAAACGAAGGACCCCCCTTGTTTAACCCCGCCACATCTTGCAAGTGCCTGTTTGTAGTCCACAGCCTTTTATTTTAAGTTGTCTTTGCATGGTTTCTGTCTGTTATATCTGTTTTTCGTTTATTGTGTTGCCATAAACCAGGCAGTTTTTTTTTTTTTTTTTTTTTTTTTTTTTTTTTTTTTTTTGTGTGTTTTTATTTTTCATTTGAATTGGTTCACAGTTTTCGTTCCGGGACCTTTTATATATATCGTTAGAGGCAGTTTAGTTAAATGTAGTTGCTTAAACCAAAGTAATTTGAACTCTGCCTATAGTAACTAATGTCTCATTGACAAACATGCCATATCTTCATATTTTATATTAAAACCAAAGACTGACCAAAAACCGAGTTAGATCTTGCTCTTCAACGCACTTTGAATGTATCGCAGGGTCAAAATAGATCTAGCTTCAACATTTCTAAGTATAATTATTTAGCCCTATCTTATCACATATTGAAGAAGACGCTTCAAAGACCTTATGTCGCTCACCTGGAATTTTAACACAAAATTATATGATATTTCGAATGATTTTTAACAAAAAGGCAAAACTTGGTAAAATCAGAGCACAAATAAAATAACTACTATAAGAAGTTGATCGATGACTTTGTTTACGTATGACTTGTTTGCAAATCATATTTTGCCAATCCTTTTTTTTCTCTTATTTACTTTTATTTTGTATACTATAGTTTTGACTTAGTAATTATAAGGAATCGACTGAAGATTTTCGACATGCTGACTTATTTGTAGATCTTGTCCTGCTGATCAGTTTTGCTTCTTGTAAATTCTCTCGATCATCTATTGCTAACTATTATGACAAAATCACTTTTCGTTGGTAAAGCTTTGGGAATCGATAATGAAGAAATTTGCTATTCGTTATCAATTTCTAGATATAAAAATTCGTAAGGGTTCCGCGGAACCCAGTGTCTCGCCTACTTTTGCTGTTAATCGCAGGCTCAACAAAAGTCAGGAAAAAAATCAATGAAAATATTCCTTTATATCTATATATCTTTTGATTGTAAGAAGCTTCTGTTAAAGTTTGGTATAAATCCAGGATAGTTTATGAATCTAATAAATGTTTTAAAAACTTTAACTGCAGACTGTATTTAATGTTAACTGGAAGAAAAACTTAGTCCATTTATAAGTAAAATACAGATAAACAGGTAGAAAATTTTAACAAAATTTCCTTTTAGATACTAGCTTTTGATCATAAATTAGCTTTTGTCCAAGTTTGGTACAAATCCAGGATAGTTTAAGAAAGTTATTAAAATTTTAAAAACTCTAACCACAGAGTGAATGTATTGTTTCCTGGCAGAAAAACTAAGTCCATTTATAAGTAAAAATACGGAAAAAAAGAAAAATTATTTTTAACAAATTTACTTCTGGATACTATCTTATGATCACAAACAAGCTTCTGTCCAAGTTTGGTACAAATCCAGGATAGTTTAAGAAAGTTATTAAAATTTTAAAAACTTTAACCACAGAGTGAACGTAATGTTTCCCGGCAGAAAAACTAAGTCCATTTACAAGTAAAATACGGAAAAACAGGAATTTTATTTTTACAAAATTTACTTCTGGATACTATCTTATGATCATAAACAAGCTTCTGTCCAAGTTTGGTAGAAATCCAGGATAGTTTAAGAAAGTTATTAAAATTTCATAAACTTTAACCACAGAGTGAAATTTGTGGACGCCGACGACGACGACGACGCCGACGGAATGTAGGATCGCTATGTCTCGCTTTTTCGACTAAAGTCGAAGGCTCGACAAAAAGTAGCTTTAAATTTTGAGTTATTGGTGTTTTTGACACTAATACTGTCGGCATAATGAAAATGTAATGTCTGACGTTTATTGAGTACAGCATAAGGGATTTATTGTTTAATAATAAATCGCTTTTCGTTGAACATCCAGCAGGAAATATTTCAGGAACATTTAGGGAGAAAACAAATTTATACAATCGATAAGTTCTTCAAGGTAATTGTCAACCAGAAGAATCTGGCAGGAACTGGCGAAGTCTTTTATTGACCATTTTCTACAACCTTGTCAATAATTTGAAGGCAAAAAATGAGAAATGAAAGCTATTGAGAAGAAGTCCAGCGTTTTGTGTGAAAGTCAAGCCTTAAAGATGTTAAGTGCAGCACTTGAAATTTAAAGTCCAGCGCTAAATTTGTTAAGTCAAACACTGATCTGAAATATTCCACTTTACACCGCCTCTTGTTTAGAAAAGATGCGAATACATTTAACCTACACTTCCAATTAAAGACCTGTTATTGACATCGACTTTTACCGAAGGACAACCCAGTGAAGCGTATCCATATAAATCTCCTGATGTAAAGGGTAGAGCTTCAGATGCAAAGCCCAGCTCTGACTGTATACAATCCCACGCTTGCGTTACTGTATGAAGTCTTGCGCAAGAAAAAAATAGTACAACGTTGGAGATCAAAAGTCTAGGACTTGAGATGGACAATTCGGCACTTGAGATGTAAAGTCTATTGTAATTAAAAGTGTGCATAAAACAATACGACTCCTTACTTAATTGCCCTTATAGTCTAGAATAGATGCAAATAAATCAAACCGATGCTTCTTAATATCTGCAATTCAACCCAACTATATTGAAGAACTACACAGTCAAGCAGATCAAAGGGATTGCATGATTGATTGAAATTTGTTTTCTAAACGTCCAGTGGCAAATATCAAATACATTTGAAGGACGAAAATAAATTAATACAATACGTAGGATGAAGCTGTAAAATGGTGACTGACTCTGGAAATTCAGGCATGTTGGATAGGGACAGCATTTTAGAATTGACACAGATCATCCCTGATAGAGACCGAATGCAAAGGTTGAGAGCGTGACACTCACCCTTCCCTATTCCGACCAAGCGAAGCTTCATATTCATATTGATACATACAACATGGCGTAATGGACGCCCTATTTTAGTAAATAAACTTTAACTAGAGGAATCTATTAATTGTCACATGTCTACGCACCCGTCAGGCCTTGAGATGTGAAGTCTAACATAAAAGATGAAAAAGCACAGTGATGGAAATGAAACGTCAAGCGTGAGATAGGTCAACTACATCGCCATCGTTTGAGATGTAAATTCTAGTTCTAGAAATAAAAAAGTCTTGCACAAGAGATTTTAAGTCAAGTGCATGTTTGATGTGTTCAGTCCAATGATTGAGATGTCATTTCCAGTGCTGGTGTCACATTTTTAAGTGCTGGAGATTAGAAGTCTGGTGTTTGACATTAAAAGTCAAATATTGGCGATGTATAATCTAGCGCCTGAGATGTAAAGCTCATAATTTAAGATGTAAAGTCAAAGACATGTTTATTCCAGTACTTTAGATGTTAAGTCAAGAGCTTGAAATGTGAAATATTTTACGAGACCAACAGGTCCGTACTAAATAGCCTTGTGTTGAGGCGTTCAGTAATTGAATGAGACATAAAATTCTACGTTTGATATTGATTCCAGCAATTAATCGAGATATAAACTTTAGCGCTTTTCGTGAAATTAAAGGCTGGTGATGTAAGGTCCAGTAATGCATATGTAAAATCTGTTCGAGACATGTTCACTTTAAATCATCTCGTCTAAACAAGGTCAATGTATATAGATATAAGAAGATGTGGTATGAGTGCCAATGAGACAACTCCATCCAAGTCAAAATACCTATTAAACATTATATCTAGTATATAGATATATATTAATTCTTACAAAGACTATCAAAGATCTCACATTGGCACTAAATTTACAGAAAGGACAAATCAGTAGAGCAAATGTTTTTTCCCCAATTATGCGTCAAGTCCATGAACAGATGACTTAAACATTAAAAAGCATAAAGGTAACTTGAAAGACAGCTGCATGTTAAATTCACAATCTAATCATTTATAAAGCTTATAAAATATATGTGAAACAAGAATGTGTCCATAGTACACGGATGCCCCACTCGCACTATCATTTTCTATGTTTAGTGGACCGTGAAAATGGGGGAAAATCTCTAATTTGGCATTAAAATTAGAAAGATCATATCATAGGGAACATGTATTCTAAGTTTCAAGTTGATTGGACTTCAACTTCATCAAAAACTACCTCGACCAAAAACTTTAACCTGAAGCGGGACGAACGGACGGACGGACGAACAGACGAACGAACGAACGGACGGACGGACGAACAGACGGACGGACGCACAGACCAGAAAACATAATGCCCCTCTACTATCGTAGGTGGGGCATAAAAAAGATACCAAACAAAACGAAACGAAACGAAACAGAAAACGGCATCAAAAATGTATTGTGAGAAATGAAACAGAAACACAATGAACGAAACGAAACGACACTGAGTTGTGCTAAAATGAGAAACGAAATAGAAACAATGAACGAAACGAAACGAAAAATGGGCGAAATGAAACGAAATGAAATGAAATGAAATAAAAATCATTTTATATTATTTAAAAACGATCGAACATATGTAACCATATATGCAGAAAAAACAATAAACGAAAAACAATTATGACAGACAGCTACGATCGACAGCAACTTAGTTAAAAGCTCCTGATTAGGAACAAGCACATAAAAAATGCGGCAGGGTTAAACAGATTTGCATAATTGTCCGATTCGTAAATGTTTATACATGAAGATCAGGATCTGCTAACTTTTCGGAGCACATTGGATCAAGCATGATTTTTTTGGGGGGGGGGGGGGGAAGGGTGGGGGTAGGATTCGTGTTGCTCAGTCTTAAGTTTACTATGTAGTGGTTTGTGAATTTTTTTTTTTTTTTTTTTTTTTTTTTTTTTCGTTTATTGCCATGATACTCTGAGTTTCTCTTCGACCTATGAGTTTTGAAGTGTCATCAGCCTTTTTTTTACCATTTTGTGGTATACTCGAAAACCAAATAGCAATTTTGGCATTTTATAGTCTAACATTTAGTTCTAATCGGTCCCGTTTACTTAGTGCCTGTGTTGTGCTTGCTATTCCAGTGCACGGTTGTTGTTTGTTGTCTCACATCTTTATAATGCAAATTGTCTTTCGTGTCAGTAGTACTCGCTTAGAAATCCCAGTAAAAAATCTCTGAACTGTAACTTACTGGTAATATAAAAATGAGAAGGTGTAGTATGATTGTCAATGAGACAACTCTCCATCAGAGACCAGAATGAGGTAGAAGGTTAGCAACTATCGGCCACTGTACGGTCGCCAACAATGAGCAAAACCTTACCGTATAAAAGACATCGAAATGACAAATATGTAAAACAATTCAAACGAGAAAACAAACGGCATGATTTAAGTACAAAACAATAAACGAAAAACAAATATAATATAAGCAACAAACGACATTTTTGTTTTGTTTTTTGTTTTTTTGTTCTTTTTTGTTTTTTTTTTTTTTTTTTTGTGTGCTATAAGATGTGCTCGTTGCATACCATGTACTGTATACAGCTCATAAACATGAATTATTACGACGTTTATGTTTTTACAATACAATATCCGAAACTAATGCAAATTTAGCTTACCTTTAACTCAAACTAGTGAAAGATGTATAAAAATTGGCATTACTTTTCATTGACATTTCTAGTATATATACATGTTTTTTTTCTCTAATATGGAATAAACGTATAATAAAATAAATCATGACAGACGGAGATGGAAATCTTACAAATAATTTTATATGCTTTATGTTCTAAAACTAAGTTTAATGTTATTCAGATAGATGATATTGTTATTTCTGTTTTTATTCTCCAACCTTGGTGTTTGTCACGTGAAAAGGTCCTCCAAACTCTTGGAATTTCGCGATCTTCCCAAATAAAAAAAGAGCGTTAAACGTCATGTCTGAAATATTTGTAAAATTTTCAAGTCACGAAGTGTAGGCGTCTTGATTAAACTTTACATTTAAGTCAGATGCGGATCCAGGATTTTGAAGGGACAAACTAGGCAACGTTTGGAGTGGGACAAATAAAAAGTCTATGCATTAACCATATATGTAGCTCCATAAAGGTGGGGGTGGTTCACCTCCCCCTAAATGCGCCTGTTTATGTTTTTCGTCACAAAATGACTTGACCATACAACATAGGCACATGATAGGAGATCGACCATTAGATTTTAAGAGTGTCATTTTTTGCATGCCCGGCAGCATTTGTTTGTCTTTGTAAAAATAAATTTCTATTTGTATCCGTCAACAATATCAAAATTATTTTTATTTGATATTTTGCACATTTTCTTAGTGACACATTCTTTTTTTTTTTTTTTGGGGATCATGCCCAGGCCATTTTTCATCAAACTGTTAAACCTCTTAAATCTGAAAAAAGGTAAAACATGGCCAAGATAGCAATGAAAAATTCGTGTAACTAGGCAAAAAAGAAAAAAAGAAATAACACCAAAAATAACAGAGAAAAATAATAATTGAGCGACACGAACCCCACCAAAAAATCATGAAGAGGATTTCTGATATTCCTGTAGGATCAGTAGTTTCCAATCCACTAGTGACACCCATTATGTAACCCTTGTGTGAAATAGGCAAAAAGAAAAAAGAAATAACACCAAAAATAACAGAGAAAAATAATAATTGAGCGACACGAACCCCACCAAAAAATCATGAAGAGGATTTCTGATATTCCTGTAGGATCAGTAGTTTCCAATCCACTAGTGACACCCATTATGTAACCCTTGTGTGAAATAGGCAAAAAGAAAAAAGAAAAACACCAAAAATAACAGAAAAATAATAATTGAGCGACACGAACCCCACCAAAAAATCATGAAGAGGATTTCTGATATTCCTGTAGGATCAGTAGTTTCCAATCCACTAGTGACACCCATTATGTAACCCTTGTGTGAAATAACCAGTGATGAGTCATTATTCTGTATAATAAAGCGTCGTAAGAAAGAAGATTGGATATTTTTGTCTTGTCTAACTAAAACTAAGGCATAACCAAATGCGTTAACCGTCGGTACAAACCCGAAATTGTTAGGACAAATTTATTGTATCCATGTAACATGACGGAGCGCGAAATATCCAGTCGATATTGTTTTGTACAAATGAAAGAGTCCATATGCCTCCACGGAATAAACTGTAATAAATGAAATGAATAATTTCACCGAATATCTTCGATTTATTCTTACGGTGTGCTTTTGATGCAAAAGAAAGAAATGATTAAGTTTTGCGTTTATAAGAACCCAAAATGTAATATTAATAGATAAGCATGCAGAGAAAAAAACAGCACTGGTGATGGAACAATTTTTTAATAGTTCGATCCTGTACCAAAAGAAAACTTATTAGATAATACGGTTGGTAGTAAAGTGTGTCCCTCGGACTTTTTCCCTAGGTAAGTTAGTCTATGTTCATAATTTTGATAGAACATTAATTTTCTGTGGAACCTTTCCTTTGATAATGAGTCCATGGTTAGATGAATATGTCTGGAAATTATTTTCCTTGTTTTCCTTGTGAAATTCTTCATATATCAACGTGCTTCGTTTTCTTGTAAAACACGGAACTAGTTAACCAAGGAGCAAATTCGAATTCAGTTCATGGTTATTATTGTTTGTGAAAAGTAGTAAAAGTCCAATATTTTTAATTACTTGAAATATATGGAAAATCTAATAAACAAAACCCCGTAACTCGAAAACGTTTAATCTAAAATTTATAAAAATCGAAAGGGAGCTTACATTAATGAATATAAACAATCCACAAAAGTTGCATGTTAATTTGTTTAAGCGTTTTTGAGTTATTGTCCGACATGTTGACGACGGACGGACAAACAGACAATACCCTCATATACATTAGACATGCACCACCAGAGTATATTAGTAAAAAAGGAGTCACTTAGTAAATGATAAATTTTTACAGTACAAAACTAACTTAATGCAATTTGAATGTTTCTCTAAATATGTATGAATTATTTGTCACTGCACTGTGTGTGTTTTTTTTTATATATATATATATATAGGAATGTATAAATACCCTGCCACGTCTGGTCTGTGTTTTGATAGATGTGTTGTTTTTGTTTTTGTTTTTGTTTTTTTGCTTTGTATCGATCTGATGAGCTAAGCCCTTTTCAGCTGATTTGGATAGTTTGTTCATATTTTTTGCTGTAACATGCACCACTGTCTCACGCTAGGGAGGCGTGGGAGGGTGAGCTTCCACAAACATGTTCAACCCGCCACATTCCTTATGTGCCTGCCCCAAGTCAGAAACCAGTAGTTTACTGGTTGTCGTTTGTTCATGTCTGTTATATTTTGTTTTCGTTATTTTTTTTGTTATTAAATAGCCCGTTAGATTTCTCAATTGAATTGTTTCACATTTCTCATGTAGGGGCCATGTATAGCCGACTATACTGTGTAGAATTTTTTTGTCATTTTTGAAGGCCGTAACGTTGCCTGTAATTGCTTACATCCACTGATTTTACACTTTGGCGGATAGATACCTCATTGGCAATCATATCACATCTCCGTAATTCTATATGATATATTTGCAACTGGACATTAAGCAATCAAGTAGATATAAAAATAAATGTTTATATATAAATACACTTTTGCAAGAGGTCAAACGCTTAAGACTTGCATGGATTTGGTTTGACTTTCTCAAGAAGCTTACAAATTTCAACTGTATATTTTTGCAAATGATCCACCTCTTTTCAGAAACAGTTTATTTGCCTTTTTGTTGTGGGATGTATAAGTACCCTGCCATGTCCACTCCGTGTCTTTGGTAGATTGTATTCCTATTTGTATCCATCTGATGAGTTAAGCCTTTTTCAACTGATTTTTATAGTTTGATCTTATGTTGTACAGTAACAACACTCTGGCAGCTTAGGGGAGGGTTGGGTGCCCGCTAACATGTTTTACCTCGCTACATTCTATATGTCCCTGTCCCAAGCCAGGGGCCTATAATTCAGCCGTTGTCGTTTGTTTCTGTGTATCATATTTTTTTTTCGTTAATTATTTTTACATAAATTAGGCCGTTAGTTTTTTCGGTTGAATTGTTTTACAATTGTCCATTTCGGGGCCTTTTATAGCTGATTATGCGGTATGAGATTTGCTCGTTGTTGAAGGCCGTACGATTACCTATATACAGTTGTTAATTTTAAATGTCATTCGGTCTCGTATGGAGATTTGACTCATTGGCAATAATACCACATCTTTTATTTTTTTATTGGCACTTACTGAGTTTGTGTTCTACAGCAACTATTTAACTATGTTAAGAGCCTAAACAACGCTTATTCGGTTTTGAAGGTAGAATATGCTGAAGCGAAACCCGAGTCAGGGTTGAATCAAACACATTATTATCACATCACCGACATTGTTAGTGTTTAAACAACATTTTTTTTCTGACGGCTTTAATTTAGCTGATTGTTTGTAGTGGGTGAACCTACAAGTTGCATAAGTAATACTGCATGACTATTGTACTATTTCGTGAAATTCCCCCTGTTGACTTTACTGAAATGTTCCTCTGGTGAACACACAGCTTTATATTCGTCTAGGGACACATATATCATTTATTGAAATTGTATCCTGGGAACACATGGCAAAAGTTACCATTGAGTGAAGTGTTCCTCAGGAGAACATTGTAATGAAGACTACTTATACGGTGTAAGAATTATGACTTAGCCGAGAGTTATAGATGAGTCAATGATTTCTCTTTTGCAATATTCTCCCCCAAAATTGGCAAGTCTTAAGTTATTAAATATTTACTGCTATGAGGGATATCATATTGACCATTTAGTCATTTAATGTGGTCACCAGAGGAACATTTCACTAAATGGTTAATTTTATTAAGTGTTCTCCTTGGAAATATTTTTGTGTTTCCAAAGGAACATTTCACTGAATGGTAGCTTTTGATACGACCCCTTTAGATACACTTAGCTGTGTGTAAATGTTCTTTATGGTAACATTTCTTTATGGCAACTTTTATCGTGTATTCCCAGAGGAACGTAACAATGGAAATTTGAACCCCAGTGCGGCAAATTTTCAATTTTAAATCCAATGCCGAAGAGACAAAGTCGAGCACTGTATCAAGCAATTAAAAACTATCAACCTTCAGTTCCCAAAATAGGCTTTGAACAATAGATTTATACTTATTAAATGGGTTAGCTTTTTTCTATTCAAATACTATTCATACGATGTACTTAACATCAGCAACCCATGAGTGTACGTCTCCAGTGTCAGAGTTTACATTTTCATGTGATATTCGCACTCATATAATCATTACACGAGTATACTTGTTATTCTAAAGCTATGGGAAAAGGACCACTCAACCTGTGTACTTATTATTAACCATGTTTAAACGACGGGTACCATTAGTAGAGCATGAACAAGTCACCCATCCGTAGCATCAGAGTTCATCTACGGATTTAGTTTAAACATATTTATTTATAGTGGAATGGTGGAATGAGAAAGAGTAATTACAACTTATATTAATCCCTTTCCACTTTGCTGGTGCGAGTGTTGCCTTGTAGCGCCATTAGCCTGTTCTTTTTCGATATCTACAAGGGTGTCTTTTAAGTGCAAAATATATTGCTCTCTCTTAACACGGGTCAGCCATTTATAGACCCCTTCCGACGGACTATCATAATTTTTCAAGACCATTCTCGTAAATGGTGTCAAGGGAGAGCGGAAAATTCAGCCCCTGAAATTTTCTCCCGGGAACGGAGATCGAACCAGGAACCTTTTTTGTTTGTAGTCCGATGCGCTAACCACTACACAACGGATTTGATGCTGTTATATAAAAATAAGAAGATGTGGTATGACTGCATATGAGACACCACTCCACCAGAAACCGAATGACATATAAGTTTACAACTATAGTTCATCGTAATACCTTCAACAATGAGCGAAACCCAAACCACATGTCAGCTATAAAAGACCCCGAAATGACAAATGTAAAACCATTAAACGAGAAAAATAACGGTCTGATAAAATAATGCAATGAACGAAAACAGATATGATATACATCAACAAACGACAACGACTGAATTATAGACTCCTGATTTGGGACAGGCTCATGCAGAATGTGGCTTTTTGGTGCCAAACCCTCGATCCTCCAACCTGGGATCTTTCAAAATAAAATTCTTAGTATAAAATTTTTACTGTTGTTTATCTTTTTGACGTTTTTCTTTTGACAAATGTGTTGTGCATTTTTTTCCTTGACTTTTTTTTTTTATCGCTGGGTTTCTTTCGTCCCCTTTCTTTTTATATATGTCCAATACGATATATGTTTTGTTTGCACTAAATCCTGAATATACATTCATGACAAATATAAAGCATCAGAAACACGTCGGACAGCATGTTTGGCTTAATATACAGTGGCGGGTCCAGAAATTGTTTCAAGTGGAAGCCCACTGACTGCATAAGAGGGGGTCGCTCCAGTCATGCTTCAGTGATTCCCTAAATAACCAACTAAATTTTCCCACAAAAAGAGGGGCCTGCTCCCCTTAAATCCGCCTGTGTTATATATGTATATATACCGGTGTTCGATATTTTTTAAACAGGGACTCATATCAACATTATATACTTGTAAAGTGAGAAATACATGTAGGTTAATATAGTTTAATTTACATTCTGTACTTGAGAATTTGTACTAAACTATGCATCTCATTTGCTACACTCGTAGTTACGTTGTAGCTATGTCGAATCAAAGCTCAGCTTATGTTTTTTACAGTTTGTTAGGTAACATATTGACTCCAAATAAAGCCTACTAATTTTAACGGTTCTATGTGGTTATAGTAACCTCAAATTCTGACACACATATACCCTCCCTTCCTTTCGCCAACTTAAAATTTCAAGTTAAATGATAACAGATTATGGAGCATTTTCGTTGGTTTTTGGTGCATTTTTTTTATTGCAAGCCTGAAAGGAAATTGAATGAGTCGCTTTAAATAAACGGTATAAAAAGACGCAATGAAGGTATTAAATCATAATGATGAATGACAAAAAAATTGGATCAGTATTTTTTGTTGAAATACATGCTTTAAAATATCAACGATATTGATGATCCTTAAGTCAGTATATATGGTAAAAAAAAAAAAAATGACATAATAATACGGACGAATTTGAAATAATAAGTCTTTTCTCGGCTACAGAAATGAACCCCCCCTTTTCCCCTTAAATTTCATTGTTGCGTTCTTAATTCCAGTTTTTGTAACATTTTAATACTTTAATTAATAATTTTCTTCAATTAAAATATTCATCAAAATATTGTATTTCATTTGGAAAGATTTTGGATGATAGGGATTATTCAATTAGCACAATTTTACTGTATTTTCACATGCGCGTCATAGGTCTTTCCGGGAATTTGACACGCATTATTTTAATATATGTATGTTATGCCATTTTGTAAAATTTGGTTATTTGAATATATATTTATTGCATTCGTCGATTATATCGATATTTTGCAACACAAAACAAGGAATTAGCTATCATTTATATAGTTTATTTGTTTAAACGGAAGCGTTATCATTAAAAAATGTGAGTATTTGATATGATTTAATGTGATGTGTGGATTTTATGATAACCAAGCAACTTTCGAAGTTTGCATACAGAATATATACAAAAAGTTTTGTATTTTCGGGAAGATTTCATGTAATTTCAGTAGTGTAGTATGAAAATGAAAAAGGTTTTATGTATGCGTTAAGTATTTTAAGTACACAATTACTAATCAAAATATAAGGCATGCAAGTATAATGTGTGACTTATTTGTGTACAGTTTCCCGTAATATATTCCGGCCAATTTCATTAGCGACAATACAACAAAAGGTCTATAACCGGGTCCGATTCTTATGTGATTATGGAAATGAACTAGAGCTCATTTTTATTAACCATTTGTTTAAAATAATTGCAAGTATGGCAGTACATGTATTCATAATATGTATTTGTGAGCATGGTGAGAAAGAAAACATTAAGCTGTCAAGATAAATCATCGGTGAAATGAAATAGATGTTGAAATGTGGTAATAAAAATATTATACAGTCTGGTCGCTTTACAGTACTGAGGATGGAAACAGTTTCTTAGTAATCATAAATGATATAAATATTGAATATTTACTTTCTAGCCAAAGTATCACATCCAATATTGCGCTAAAGACGAAAATTAAAACTTAAATCAGTTCAGTGGTACTGATTAATCAGAAGAGATACTATGCTGTTATTTTATTTCGTTTTTTAGCTCACCTTTTGGAAAGGTGAGCTTTTGTCAACATTTGGCGTCCGTCGTCGTCCGTCCGTTGTAACATATTCCAAACAACTTTTCTCTGAAACTACTGTACCAATTTGCCGTTTCAGAATCTAATGCATTCTGGGTAATATTTTCAAAAGCGTACATCAAAACGTTGTGATTGGTTTAAAATGTGTTAAACTATGGAAATTCAACCAATGACGTAACGTTATTTTCATTTTGGTGTACGAGCAATGGTCCTATGACCATATGTTAAACTATGTCGCCGGCAAAGATAGAAAAAAAAAAACAGCAGATAGAAAAGTGATATTGCACAGTCAGTTTTCTTTTTCAAATATCTCAAATTTAAAAGCTTCAATCCCTTCAATCATGACAACCAATCAAACGAATTCCTGTTTTATTTTAGATTTATTAGAAAAATATATATCTAACAAAAAATAATTTTTTTGTTTGTCACTGTGTTAAAATATTTGTATCTGCTGGAAAACATACGTTCACAGACAGTAGATTTGTTCAAGATAAAAATTAAAAAAATTAGAATAGCATAGTATAAATTTCATGTACACAAAACGATTTTTTTAGGATTGATCTTCGTTACGAACGCTCAAAGTCGAGCATTTGTAAGGGCCCCAGGGGCGTAGCTAGGTATACATAATTTTACAATTACATCTGACCGATGAATTAACCGGTAGTACAATCGGAAATATATATAAAAACAAATTTACAATATGCATTGCCCAGCGTGGATCAGGTAGCCCTTTATTAAGCAGTACAACTTGGAACATTTACTGAACCTCAAAGACAAATGAAATCAACTCAAATATGATATTTTTGGCTTGTTTTCTATCCAAGCCAATGGAATACCTACATAAGTATGGTTGTCTTGGACTATTCTAAAATTTTAAAATTTGACAAAATGCAAACCGTATTTTATCACCAAATACCCCAGCAGCAAATAAAAGAAGACCAAGTATCTAGCCAAATTCAACTCTGCCTGGAGATCTGATTTCAAATGGTGCAGATCCAGTACCAAGGGTCAAGACCATGCTTACTACACTTCATGCAAAGCTGACTATGGTGGCCCTAATGACTTGACCAAACTTATGGAGACAGCTACCAACCAGCAAGCCTACAACTCTATCAATTTAAAACCTTCTGTTACAAGCATGTTCAGAAGTGGTACCAAAGTTGACAATGTAGCTTAATCAGAGATACTTTTTGCCAACTATGTATGATGGCTGATCACTTTATCTTGAATTATACATAATGAATAAATATTTGAGAACCCCTTATCTTCTATTTTCATCAAGTAAAAATGGATATGCAGGTGTTTAAAGGTATGGAATTATTGTTCTTTTAACAAAAAAGGAAGATATGCAGTTTAAACACACAAAAAAAAACATTGCGTATGTCGATAAAAAGGTCGATAAAAAATCTCCAGTTATGAGACCCAAACTCCAGCTGAAAATTTCCAAATCTCCAGTTGTGGCTTGACAACTCTGTCACATGTCTGACAACATGTTCAGTATTTTCATATCTTTTCTTTTCTGATTGAGGATAATTGATATATACGTCAATTGATAGTACATACATGACATATTGACGATCCTACAATATTAAAAGAAACCTTCACCGTCCCCTGGCTACACAAACACACACAGTCGATGCCTCATGCAGAAGTTCTGTTCTGTTCATACCATCGAACAAAATTTCAAGACATTCATATTTCCTTATATCCTGTACTAACGGCAGCTACGCGCTGGGCCCGAAATCGAGATACAGTCTCATCTGTATACAGAACAGACACGGATAAAAATTAAGATTCCCCGTCATCGAATCTTCATATTATACCCATCTAGGCTTCTGAAAGTTTATGCAGACGGAAAAGTTAAGGTTCATGTGGACCCTTGGGCTAAAATGGCTGCGTTTTCACCTGCTGGATAAAATTCAAATCCATTGTATGTTTTAGAAAATTTAAAACTTAACTGGATTTTGCAGTGCACTTTTTTTCGTCCCTGCAGAAGATGGTAAAATTAACAAACAGTTGAATACACCTTATCGCTATTTGTCCGCCATTACTGGATATCACACGGTTACAAGAGCGCAATTATTCGTAATGCATTTTCCATAGGGTACCACTGGTGTTCCGTATTTTTTCTCGAAGACTACACAAACTAGGGAAAAACGGATTGCAGTTCCTGTTACTAGAAATGCCAGTGTTGCATTACAACCAAAAAATATATAGGGTCATGCGGCAGAAATTGACTTAAAATGCAGTTGAAAAGATCGTCTATTTTTTCGCTTAATGAAAAAGGCATATTTTTAATGGCTCCGACGTGCAGAAATGGAGGATATTTTCTATACTGTAAAATGTGAATATGATTTTCTGCAATTTTAAACCTAATTGGATAAGCTTTCGATTAAAAGTAATTCCAATCCTGTATCATCCAATCAGAAGCCGTATAGGATTCTATTCTGAGTACCATCTTGGGGTAAAAACTTGCGGTAAAATGTAAACAAATAATTGCGCTCTTGTAACCTATACGGTAATGAAAAAATTCAGAAAATTAAGCGCCGCGCTAAATGAAGCGCTAGCGTCTATCTAGATAAAATCACGTCTTCAAAACATTATCTGATCACTCTCTGAATTTTGAGAATTAGTTTTGCCCGCCGATCGGGCCAAAATTTGAACTGATTTTTTCACCAAATACGGTACTGTTCAAAAGACATGAAGATAAAGTTTATTTACTGGCCTTATTTTCAGAGGTCATCCAGCACTGATCATATTGTCGACAAAAACGTTCTGATATGGAAAAGCTACATCGAATTTTGAAGAATGGCTTTAAATAAAACCATTTCTTGAAAAACACGTTTTGAAACAGACTATAGTTTTCCAAATTTTGAAAATATGATAATATTACTACTTTGGCAAGAGAAACTATTCTTGGACTACAATATTCAATGCCAAGATTGATTTTCTACTTTGCAATTTAACTAAATCGTTGGTGTTTGCTTAGGGACCCTTTTGGTCAATTTTCACCAAATTAGCTTTTTGCTAGAATAGCAACTGAGTCACGATCATTATGGTTAAAAACCAAAATGAATCTTCAAATTCAAGATATACACATGCTTTTCCCCATAAAAACAGTAGATATCACAAAACCGTTCTATTCTCTTCATACTTTGTCGACATTCGAGCCCACCCTAGATTTAGATATGGAAATCAACACAAATAGGAAACAGACTATAGCTTGAATTCACGTTGATGAAAAGTCCATTTGACCCCATTTCTCGCTGTTTCACATTTTTCCGAACAAAATGACTATTTTAACATTTTCCAACGCCTTATTAAAAAAATGTCTTTTTCTATAGGTTACAAGAGCGCAATTATTCGTAATGCATTTTCCATAGGGTACCACTGGTGTTCCGTATTTTTTCTCGAAGACTACACATCTAGGGAAAACGGATTGCAGTTCCTGTTACTAGAAATGCCAGTGTTGCATTACAACCAAAAAATATATAGGGTCATGCGGCAGAAATTGACTTAAAATGCAGTTGAAAAGATCGTCTATTTTTTCGCTTAATGAAAAAGGCATATTTTTAATGGCTCCGCGTGCAGAAATGGAGGATATTTTCTATACTTCGTAAAATGTGAATATGATTTTCTGCAATTTTTAAACCTAATTGGATAAGCTTTCGATTAAAAGTAATTCCAATCCTGTATCATCCAATCAGAAGCCGTATAGGATTCTATTCTGAGTACCATCTTGGGGTAAAAACTTGCGGTAAAATGTAAACAAATAATTGCGCTCTTGTAACCTATACGGTAATGAAAAAATTCAGAAAATTAAGCGCCAGCGCTAAATGAAGCGCTAGTGTCTATCTAGATAAAATCACGTCTTCAAAACATTATCTGATCACTCTCTGAATTTTGAGAATTAGTTTTTGCCCGCCGATCGGGCCAAAAATTTGAACTGATTTTTTCACCAAATACGGTACTGTTCAAAAAGACATGAAGATAAAGTTTATTTACTGGCCTTATTTTTCAGAGGTCATCCAGCACTGATCATATTGTCGACAAAAACGTTCTGATATGGAAAAGCTACATCGAATTTTGAAGAATGGCTTTAAATAAAACCATTTCTTGAAAAACACGTTTTGAAACAGACTATAGTTTTCCAAATTTTGAAAATATGATAATATTACTACTTTGGCAAGAGAAACTATTCTTGGACTACAATATTCAATGCCAAGATTAATTTTCTACTTTGCAATTTAACTAAATCGTTGGTGTTTGCTTAGGGACCCTTTTGGTCAATTTTCACCAAATTAGCTTTTTGCTAGAATAGCAACTGAGTCACGATCATTATGGTTAAAACCAAAATGAATCTTCAAATTCAAGATATACACATGCTTTTCCCCATAAAACAGTAGATATCACAAAACCGTTCTATTCTCTTCATACTTTGTCGACATTCGAGCCCACCCTAGATTTAGATATGGAAATCAACACAAATAGGAAACAGACTATAGCTTGAATTCACGTTGATGAAAAGTCCATTTGACCCCATTTCTCGCTGTTTCACATTTTTCCGAACAAAATGACTATTTTAACATTTTCCAACGCCTTATTAAAAAAATGTCTTTTTCTATAGGTTACAAGAGCGCAATTATTCGTAATGCATTTTCCATAGGGTACCACTGGTGTTCCGTATTTTTTCTCGAAGACTACACAAACTAGGGAAAACGGATTGCAGTTCCTGTTACTAGAAATGCCAGTGTTGCATTACAACCAAAAAATATATAGGGTCATGCAGCAGAAATTGACTTAAAATGCAGTTGAAAAGATCGTCTATTTTTTCGCTTAATGAAAAAGGCATATTTTAATGGCTCGACGTGCAGAAATGGAGGATATTTTCTATACTTCGTAAAATGTGAATATGATTTTCTGCAATTTTAAACCTAATTGGATAAGCTTTCGATTAAAAGTAATTCCAATCCTGTATCATCCAATCAGAAGCCGTATAGGATTCTATTCTGAGTACCATCTTGGGGTAAAAACTTGCCGGTAAAATGTAAACAAATAATTGCGCTCTTGTAACCACACAGGTTCCGTAAAATTTTGACGTCATAATACAAAATATCTGACGCCACAATGGAAAAGTGATTGTTGTATCGTCAAAAGTTCAAGCGGCCGGGTCAGCGGGATTAGCGATAAGGTGTATTTCACTTGACATGGTCCACTCAGGTACACAGTTTAAATCACCAATTATTGTCAGATATCTGATGTCTATTTATTGTCCATGTCAATCAATACAGTTACTTCAATTATTACTTGTGGGGAAGTTCTCAAACCTCTTTCCCAACTTAGTTTATTTTGGCACCTTTTGGAGAAACGAAAAAAAGTGCACTGCAAAATCCTGTCAAGTGTTTAATTTTCTAAAACATAAAATATATTTGAATTTTCTTTATCTAGGGCATGCTATGCCTTAAAACTTTTCCAGATACACAGGTTTGTCTGTACTCAGAGTAAATTTTGAGGTGAAAATGCAGCCATTTTAGCCAAAGGGTCCACATGAACCTTAAACATAGTGGATCCTTCAAACATGTTATTTTGTACAAAATGAAAGCAGATCGAATGGTAAGAACGCGAATAATATAGAATACTAATATGACTAAGATGTTTGTGAAACTATAGTGCATTTTGAGCGGGTTGACGACTCAAGGTACGTTCAGAACAGACAAGCACATGTTGTTTTCATATTATTTCCCGTACATTAGATCACATTTGCAAGATCACAATGCCTATGCTATTATATTATGGTTACACGCCATTATTCCGACAGCCCATTAGTCCGACAGCTCATTAGTCCGATGGCCCATTGTTCCGACAGCCCATTAGTCCGACAACCCATTAGTTCGACAACCCAATAACCCGACAACCCATTAGTTCGACAACCCAATAACCCGACAACCCATTGCTTTGACAGCCCAATAATCCGACAACCCATTAGTCCGACACCTAGAAATAAGTCGGTTAAGAGCTCTACAGAGCTCATGTTTACGTTGTTGAATTGTACATATCATGCCCGACTCTAAATAAAATTTACTTATTTACTTACTTACAAATTGTACTTATTTACTTACTTACTTACTTAATTATTGCGCGGCATCAGGGTAAAACAAAAAATGTCTGTCTGTATTATAATGTATATGTTATTACATATGTACAGAAATAATTCCGATATGTATTATATACAGAATAGATTCTGTATTTTATAATGCAAATCATATTCTGTATTATATGATAGGTATAGTTTGAATACTTTTTATATACTTAATTCAAAATCTGTATATACGTAATTAAAATTTGTATGTGGAGGTATATTATTCAATTATGTATTTTCGCACCTTTTCGTTTATACAGAAATCGTTTATGTATTTACAGAATTAAAAAAACGGATATACAGAACTATTTGAATTTTCTGTATGGATAGACATCGATTTCCGTATATATACGGAATTATGACGTAACAATTCTTTTCATACGCAAATGCAGACTCAGTCTGACTATACAGAATTTTAATTAAGTATATATATATATACATAATTCAAATTATGTTATACAGGGAATTTTTTATACAGATTCTCATCAAACTATTTTCAACAAATTAGGCGGGGTCAGAATATGATTTGCATTATAAAATACAGAATCTATTCTGTATATTGGATATTGTGTGGCTCCAATATGGCCAAATCCGACTTGTTACCTTAGGGATTACAATGGATTAGGTGAGCGTCTCTGCGTCTCATTTCAAACAACCTACGACTTTTAAAAAAAATGAGTGATTGGTTGATTGGTGATTGCTTTACGCCGCATCAGCACAAAAAAGACTATAACGCGGCAAGAAAAAATCTTAAATTTGCTTGAAAGTGAGACTGATGGATGCATTTTTTTAACGCGACCTAAGGTATTCTAGTGGGGCCCCGTATTGTGATGCATTAACATCAGTGTACATTTTACAAGATATTGTCAATAATCATGATAATAGTAGTATCTGTTTTCTTCAATATTCGCATTTTGCAATTGACCTTCAGCATCACACACTTTTTTCGGAGACATCTTTCAATCAGTTTAATTGAGGTCTGGAGCTAGCATGTCAGTAACTGCCAGTAGTCCATTGTTAATTTATGTGTCATTGTCATTTTGCTTAGTTTCTTTTGATTTCTATTCTGACATCTGACTCAGACTTCTAAGTTCTTTTAAACTGAGTTTTACTGTGCATATTGCTGTGTGTTTCTTTATTCTACATTGGCTAGAGGTATAGGGGGTGGTTTAGATCTCACAAAACACGTTTAACCCAGCCGCATTTTTGCGCCTGTCCCAAGTCAGGAGCCTCTGGCCTTTGTTAGTCTTGTATGTTTTTAAATTTTAGTTCATTTATATGTTTTGGAGTTTAGTATGTCGACGTCTATTTTCATTGAACTAGTACACATTTTTATTTAGGGGCCAGCTGAGGTCCACCTCCGGGTGCGGGATTTTCTCGCTGCATTGAAGACCCATTGGTGGCCTTTGGTTGTTATCTGATCTTTGGTCGGGTTGTTGTCTCTTTGACATACCGGTATTCCCCATTTTCCCAGTTTACTCCAAAATTACAAAAAAATCTATACATTAGTGTTATGCACAGTCAGATTGCCTCAACAATTTTCTTGACTTAACCAATGAATGGCAGACAAACCAAGCGTTAGTCCAGGAGAAGGGAAATCATTTGACAAAGACTTACGCAGGACAAGAAAGACCCATAATGTCTTAGACACATGATTTTTTTATTAGTTGTTATTGGCTTTGAACTAGTAAATAACCAGATAAAAAACATTTAACATCCACGAATTCCCATCAATTAAATGTCATTAATATAATGATTATTTATTTATGCAAGAGTAATAATACACTATGGGCTATTCGCTCTTATTTATATAATAAAATTTGGAACTGCTTACATCAATCTGGTAACTGCGAGTACTCTCAGATCTGTACTTTGTGTTTTTGTTGTAATAAGGGATGTATTATAAATACCCTGCCACGTCAATTGTTTTGTTATAAATTAAGCCATTAGTTTTCTCAACTGAATTGTTTCATATTTTTCATGTCAGAAGCATTGTATGGTATAGAGTTTTCTCATTGTTGAAAGCCGTACAGTTGCCTATAATTGCTTACATCCACTTCATTTGAACTTTGGTGGTAGTTGTCTCATTGGCAAGCAGACCATATATCCTTACTTTTATATTACACAAGAACAAACAGCCAATCAAATTCAATAAAGAAGTAGTCCTAGTTTGCAATGGTCCAAGTTCGTTGTGGTCCGAGATGTCCCTATAGCTCGAAATAACCCGCACATAGAATATCTTATATTACCGTTTTCTGCAGCAGATATGCTGCAGAAAACGGGAATACCAAGGCATCAACCATTCATCTATTGTAAGTTTTTCTAGAGTCAATTTTTTTTTTCAATGCAAAACAAAAAAAGGTTTTAAATAGTTAAGTAATATTTGTTTAGAAACAGTATTCATTCAATGGGTACACAGCGTTCATATTCAATACTTTTTTGGGGCTTTATTTATGAATAAATTTTTTTTTTCAAATCAAACAGTTAAGAAAAAACATGCCCTCCCCCCCTCCCTCACAAAAGATAAATGGTTGGTCATCTTTTGGAGCACCTAGTTCATCCTATTTGTCATCTATTTTTTCTGGGCCTTTGGTTTGTATTTGTCCTGTGATTTTCCATTTTTTTAACTGATGCTTCATTTGTCGCCATTTTCCGCGACAAAATTAAATAATTTTAGTTGAGTGATACACAGAGTTGCAAGTGTTACAACTCTAATATCTTTATTTATGTAGTTAAAAGTGGTGAAACCTCACTCCCTTGATACGAAAGGGGGAAACCGAGAGTCAAGAGACAAAAACAAAACCGGGGACTAGAACAGCACAGAATAACAATGGACACACAAACGCCGAAATATAAAGACAAATAAAATACCCGGACCCGGAAAGCGAAAAGGGGGAAATGAAGATACTGAGGCACTGAGACAAATATCCCGCATGAGAAGAATAATTGGAATAAACGGACAACCACAAATATTATCGAGAATGGATTTGGTCTTTTAGAGAAAATTAACAGGATGTCACCTTATGTTAGAGTAATAATCAATTGTTAAATGACGTGATGTAAGACATCTTTGCTGGTGGATTTGACCTTGGCCTGGCTTGGGTCAACCTAGTCCAAATAAGGGAGCTACATGTACCATTTAATTTCTAGGGGAGGAGGTATGGGGCTAGGATGAAAAAATTTTGTCCTGCATTTTCATTTAGTTGTAATCTCTGTCCTGCTTTTAATTAGTTTATCCTGACTTTTTTAACATAAATTATAATCCTGTCTTTTTCTTTTTTTTTTTGCAATCCTGCCTATTTTAGTATTTATACGCCTGTTTACGGGACATATTATGGTATACTGTTGTCCGTCCATCTGTCCGTCCATTAGTCCTATAATATATGCCTTCGCATTATATTTTCACTATTTAACGTTTTCGTGCTGATATTTTCATTTTTTTTTTTAATGCGAGGGTGGCACATTGATAATAAAAAAAAAAGAAAAAGAAGAAAAATAGCAAAATAAGTAAAAAGAAAACAGAAATAGAAAATAATGCCCCCCGACTTCATATATTATAGGACTATCCGTTTGTCTGTCCAGTTGGACATGTCGGTCAGACATTAACTCAAAAACGCTTTAACCAATTTGCATGAAACTTTGGTGAATTGTTTATATCTATTGATGTGAGCTCCTTTTCATTTTTTATAAATTTTAGATTTTATGCTTTTGAGTTTTGGGGTTTTATTCATTAAAAAAGGGGGATTTTCCAGTTTTAGGTAAAAGATTACAAAAATTTACAAAAAATTGTTGAAAATTGACTATAAAGGGCAATAACTTCTTAAGGGGTCAATTGACCATTTTGGCCATGGTAACTTATTTGTAGATCTTACTTTGCTGAACATTATTGCTGTTAACAGTTTATCTCTCTCAAAAACTGCAAAATTTCCTTAAAATTACTAACTCAGGGACAGCAACCCAACAACAGGTTGTCTGATTCATCTGAAATTTTTAGGGCAGAAAGATCTGAACCTAATGAACATTTTTACTAAGTCAAATTTACTCTAAAAAATATGCTTTAGTTTCAGAGATATAAGCCAAAAACTGTATTTACTCCCTATGTACTATTTTAGCCATGTCAGCCATGTTGGTTGCTAAGGGGGGTCATGGGACACATTTTTAAACCAGATACCCTATAAATGACTGAATGATGATTGTGGCCAAGTTTGGTTAAATTTGTCTCAGTATTTTCTGAGGAAAAGATTTTTGTAAAAGATTACAAAAAATTACGAAAAATTGTTAAAAATTGACTTTAAAGGGCAATAACTTCTTAAGGGGTCCTTTGACAATTTTGGTCATGTTGACTTATTTGTAGATCTTACTTTGCTGAACATTATTGCTGTTAACAGTTTATCTCTCTCTATAATAATATTCAAGACAATAACCAAAAAATGCTAATTTTCATTAAAATTACCAATTCAGAGGTAACGACCCAACAACAGGATGTCTCATTCGTCTGAAAATTTCAGGGCAGATAGATTTAAACCTAATGAACATTTTTACTTAAATATACCTCTAAGATAGTGGTTATACAACATGTACAACTTATTATCTTTTTCTTAACAAAAATTGTACAGGTAATTAGTAATTACCTGTACAATTATATTTGTAAAAGTAATAACTTGTATGATGGCATCCTACAAGTAATTGCTCGTTCAAAGTTTTTGCAGAAGTAATAACTTGTACAAAATAATAACATGTACACAACATATATATATATTTATATCTATATATAAAAATATGATTAAGCATTTTATTGAGGTGCATAAATGAATCCTGGACGCACAATTTTTTTTAGATGCATCATATCATTAACCTGTGCATCCGTAGGACGCGTTTTGGTCCTGCTGAGTCCTAGCATTATCAATATTATCCTTTAGCTGTTAAATAGTATTTAAAAATATGCTTGTCAATATGTTGTCAATATTGTTTTTAGCCAGAAATTGATTTCACTAATTATCATGCATGCTTATAAAATTGCATGCTTGCAATAATGGTAAATTCCTAGAGAAACACAAAGTGACGATACAATTTAACCAGGCACATAATCACATAGTAAGGCCACACCAATTTAATAATTTGTTCAATGGGCCCGCCCGCACATAATTTTTTCTAAACGAAATTTTTTTTTTTTAATATTCCCACTTCCCGCATGCGGAAAAGTAATCGTGTCTATTTCCCGCGCCGTTTTTTGTTGTTGTAAAAAGATATTAATATTGGTTTCCTTCCCCCTTACTTACATTCCCCTGCTGATTTTTCGTTTTTAGAATAAAGTATGCAGAACTTCTGAAAGAAGTGTTGCCTTCGACTGCAAAATTGTTTGCTGGTGAAACAAAACTATCCAAACCCACTGAATGTCTATGCACCTATCCTGAGTCAGGAGTCTGTTGTTCAGTAGTTGTCGTTTGTTGGTGTGGTTCATAGTTATTTCTCCGTTTGTATATAGATTAGATCGTTGGTTTTCCTGTTTGAATTGTTTTACACTAGTAATTTTGGGGTCCTTTATAGCTTGCTGTTTGGTCTGGGCCAAAGCCCTGTGTTGAAGGCCGTACTATGACCTGTAATTGTATTAACTCTAAATACTTTATCCAGTCATGGCTATAACTCTATAGGGTTATTAGAGAAAAATAACATACATTTGTTATTGTGGACTAAAAAATCAAAGAACTTTGATAACATATGTATGTTACATGTTTCAAAGGGACAATATACGTCATTAGTTTTGTTAAAATGTATACAAGTTCTATTGATATTAATATTGTCTTTATGTATACTAAACTATAGAAAGATATAACAGTTCATAGTTTGCCAATCATGCATATTACACCTATGTTATTACAGAAAAAATATGCCTGTAATAACTAAAGGGTGTTATTACAGCTTCTCTACATCACTTCAAAGCATTTGCTGAGACATAAATCATGCTTAATCACAATGTATTTTATTTATTGTAAGAAATAATGACCAAGGCATGTAATGAGGTTCTGTGCAAGCTTCCCAGTAATTCCCAAGTGTCTCATATAATAAGTTACATGCCTTTAATAACTAAGCCTTGTTATTACAGCTAAGTTCATCATGGTTGATGAAAAATGTATTAATGTAATTAGAAATTAGTTATCAAGGCTATGTATTTAGTTTTGCGCAAAGTTTCAAGAATTCCCAAGTGCCCATTAAAAATTAAAATATTTATGATTTATTTAACAAATAACAAACATATGTTACTACAGATTTAGAAAATTTAAGGAATGAAGAGTAGACAACTCATGAAAGTATCTGTAATAACACATGTATGATATTTTCTCTAATAATCCTATAGAGTTATATCCCTGACTGTTATCAGGTTGGGAACAATCCTCCAAATGAATAATCCCTTAAATGAGTGACTGGCCCTCATTTTACTGTTGTAGAAAAGAAAACAGAAAAACATATATTTTATAACCTAAAAGGGGGGAAAATTCATCATATTTGGAACAACTTTTTCTAAAAGAGGGGTCCACTTATTTTTAATACAGTCATGGGTACTACTTGTACAAGTTAATTTTATTTACTTGAAGAAGTGAAAAAAAATATACACATATAAGTAAATAAATAATGTTTGAATAATCTCCCCTTAATTTTCTCAAAAATTTACTTGTATAAGTAAATTTTCTTACAATCCACAAAATCCTCAAGTTTTGAGATTTAAAATCATGCCTTTAATGATTTTTCCCAGGTTTGCTCAATTTTTTTTATTAAAGTTCAATGTTTCATCTCATTAATTCAACAAAGAAACTGATTGAGCAAAGATCTTGTATATTTGGGCAAGGCCTTCAAAAATTGCTCCTTTGGGGCTGGTAAATGTGCAGTGTTATGAAGATAACAGACAAATGGGATTTTCATTGTCCATGAAATTACACTTAAATGATTAGTAAAGACATCTGCAAAGGGTACATATCTTAAAAATTCTATTAGAGCAAAGAAATCTTAAGAATTCAAGAAAAGAAGAAAGGATGACTTTTTTACTTATACAAGTAAAAAATTCTGAATGTCTAAGGGACAGAACAAAGCCAATTTTTTTTTTACCTATACAAGTAAATAAAATTCACTTGTATGAGGGGCCTGATGGGTTATTTTCGTTCTTCGAGTCTTTGAACTAAGGAATCTGTTGAGATTTTGTTTGTCCAGTGACAATGTGGGGGCTTGGGGTATGTGAGCATGCTCGCAAAGGTTCTTTAATTATACATGTGATCTGAAGTGTACATGTACATAAAACAGTACTTCATATTTTTTGGCCGCATTGGTGATCTCTCATCTTATCCTATATATATACACAGATATGTATATTCTTTAAATTAAATCAATATAATTCAGAAATTTCAAAGATAATTTTGAAATTGCTCAAACATATAAAATGTATTAAAATGAAATATTTTTTATACAGGACAAGGAAAAGTGAACGTGCCCAAATCAAAGGCCAGAAAAATGTAAGTATTAATAAATGAGCCATAACAACAGTGTAGGTGTGTTCAAATAACAAATTTTTACTAAAAGTACTTGAAAACATACTTTAAAAAGAGGATCTTAAAAATGCAGAATTTCAAAATAATTTCATTTTTATGCTCCACCTTGGGGTATATGTTTTTGTGGTCTGTGCATCCATTCGTTTGTCCATCCATCCGTCCGTCCATCTGTTCCGCTTCAGGTTAAAGTTTTTGGTCAAGGTATTTGTTAATGAAGTTGAAGTCCAATCAACTTGAAACTTGGTACATATGATATGATCTTTCTAATTTTAATGCCACATTAGAGCTTTGACTCCAATTACAGTCCACTGAAGATAGAAAATGATACTGCTAGTGGGCATCTGTGTAACCTGTGTACTATGGACACATTCTTGTGTGTGTGTGTTATCTAGGTTATTAGTCTTCACCCTCTGCCAATTTTTAGTCTTACTTTCCCTGAAATATTTGATTAGGATTTTATAAAACATTTTTAACTTTTTGAAAATTCCACATTAGCGTCATCACTATAAGCTACAATGGCTTCCATTTTTATGATTGTAAAAATTAGCTGGTGTAATGGTGATATGTGTGATAATTTTAACGAAGTAAAATCATGATTGAAGATGAATGACTAATGTTAAGTCAATGATAATATGTATGCAGTTGTATTAATATTGGCATTTGCAAGTCTCATTTCCATGGAAATTATATGGCCCCACCGCCTCATCATGGTTCATTGACTTTGAAACTTTTACATACATGTTTTGTTCAAGGTTGTTGTTGTTTTTTTGAAATTGTTTTACATCTCACAGCGGTATACTGCTGTTTTCTTTGTTTATTCACCCCTTATTTTATTTATTTTTTATTTGCATTGTATCATAGATCAAATTTATTTGTTCAGTGTATGTTCACTAGTGTTAATATGTCTTTTGATTGAGTTAAGCCATTTCAATTGATATTTTATAGTGTGTCTTTCTATGTTGTGATGTTACACTATTGTTTCAGATAAGGGTGAAGGTTGGTACCTATTAAACGTTTAAACCTGTTGCATTTGTTTGCACTGTCCTAAGTCAGGAATCTGATGTTCAGTAGTTGTGGTTTGTTGATGTGGTTCGTAAGTGTTTCTCGTTTCTCGTTTTTTTATATAGATAAGACCGTTGGTTTTCCCGTTTGAATGGTTTTACACTAGTCATTTTTGGGTCCCTTTATAGCTTGCTGTTCGGTGTGAGCCAAGGCTCTGTTTTGAAGACCGTACTTTGACCTATAATGGTTTACTTTTACAAATTGTTTCTTGGATGGAGAGTTGTCTCATTGGCACTCATACCAAATCTTCTTATATCTATGTAGTCTACAAGTTAAGTTTTTGTTTAGGTCAGTTTAAAGGGAACCACTTATGATAAGTCAATGGTAACTGGTAGGCAGTTTTTTTGTAAGCATTGGCAGTTCAATTTTCAATAAGAAAATGCCTGTCCCAAGTTATCCATTCATTTGATGTGTTTGAGCTTTTGAATTTGCCGTTTCCTTAGGGACTATCTGTTTAGAATTTCTTGGGGTTCGGTATTTTGTTATTTTACTTTTTCCATGGAGGTTATTTGGTCCTGCACCTTCAGTCGTGATTCATTGAGTTTTAATGATTTGCATAGACATGATAGTTTACATGTGTGAATATTGCCATTTTAATTTCAACTCTTGCATTATACCATCAAAATTATAAAAGGTGAGACATACCTCACAAATAGTTTATTTGAAGCATTATAGGAAATTAAAGCAATTTATTTTTTTTCAAAATAAAAAAAAAAAAAAAACAAAGCACTGGATTCTTATATATATACAGATCTTTGAAATAAAAAAATATGTAATATAGATTCAGATACATGTATAAACCACGAAGAGAGGAAAAGGTCTGCAGCACAATGCTAGACAGTGTTGCCATAAAATACATGATATACACAATATGTATATATATTATATGTTGTTTACATTTTAATACGGAAATAAAATCTTGAGTGAGATGAAAACAGAATCAATTTCCATGTGATATCAATTACACGTCATATGCATGTATACAATTGTGAATCCATGATTTTGAAAAGGGGACCCATAAAGCAACATTGAGTCAAACTTGTAAAAAGTCTGTTCACTTATCATTATATTTGTAGCATCATAAGGAGAAATTTGCACAAAGTCCACAATTCCTTTGTCAAAATGTTTAACTTTACAATGCAGCCACCCATTTTATTTATTTTTATTTATATAAAATTCCCTGTGACCATGTTATCTAGATATACTTTTACATGAATATTGTCATGATTGTTCCGTGCCGAACAAAACCAAATTTATGCTAATAATGCCACTTTAAGCTCTAGAAAATTAATATGGATTTTTCTGTTCTTCATATGACCAAAACCCTTTGGTTTGGAACAGTGTATCTTGCACAACTGCACCCCAACCAGTGTTTAAACTATCGGTGTTAAGAATAAATTGCGGATCTTTTAAAGTAATTCTGAAACATTTCCATCTGACAAAGTCATTTTAGCATCAAAATTTCCATGATTTTGTTTTAACAATATATCTTTTGTAATTTCTAATGACTTTATATATAAGGGTGCATACTGTATTATGTATACCTATTTCTGTTGCTACTAATTTTCCAATTATTTGTACAAACTCTTGTATTGTAATCTGTTTTTGAGAATTAACCACCAACATAATTTAATAATATTTTCTGTCTTTTCTTCTGTAACTCTAATGCGCATTGTTATTGAATTAATCACAAAACCCAAAAACACAATAATTTGAGTAAGCTAAAGAACTGATTTATCTGGATGTATGGTAAAACCAAGATGATTTAATAACTGTACTGTGTCAATTATATTTCTTTGACATCCAGGAAAGGTTTTGCTCAGAAGTAAACTATCGTCACTATATATGGTGTGTTGCAATGAACATATCCATGTACATGTACATCTATGGACATGCTGCTTTCGACAGTAGATTTTGCAGTCTTTGTAGTACTAGTTTCACATCTACATCTTTGTTTCTTGATGTAATTTGTTTCCAAATACCTACAATTATAATCATTGATTTAGTACATTTACACTTAACATTAAGATGGTACATGTAAGTACAAAAAATGTACATTGTTATTCTAAATGGTATTTTTACACAATGTATTATATACTAGATACAATGTATCATTATTACTGCAAATGTTTAATTATATTTTATAATACTACAATCTTTATTGTTTATAACCATGATAACCATATTTTGTATTATAGAAATTAATTGATATGTAGAACCAATTGAATTGATTTATTTTTCAACATACATGTACATGTTTATAAAATTTTATTACAATGCAATTCAACTGCATGAATTCTCACCTATCATGCCTATGTTGACTCTTGGGACTTTGAGACTGCTAACATTGGCAGGTTTATCATAACTTTTTTGTGAGTTCTTTGAATTTATCTTCATTCAATCTTGTCCTCAGTCCCTGGTTCATATAATTAGCTAAACCATGATTAATTTTTGGACCTGTCTTTTCATCAGAATTTATAATAAAATCTTTCATTGATTCTAGGTGTAATACCACCAAATCATAGTACGTCACATCCGGTTGCATACGAAAATAGGTTGAAAAAAAATATTCCCTTGAATTTGACAGTTGTAGGTACTGTAAATTCAGAAATTATTGCGTGCATTTATTATTGCGATTTTGCCATTTTAGACTAAAATGCAGTATTCATTTTTGTGATATTGAGAAAAATCCTGTTTGATTCATAAAAACAAATTCAAAATGCGAGCTTAAATTATTGCGATTATAACCCTGTCGCATTTTTCGCATTAATAAAAACATCGCAATAATTTCTGAATTTACAGTAATTAATCCTACATTTCATTGCAGTAAAACATTTCTGGGTCATAAACATATATCTTGGGTATTTCAAAGCACCATTATTTTTTTATTTGGGGTTTCTATAGAATATTTTGGAAACTTGAGGTTACATGGTTACTAAAGCTTGTACACAGGTACAAAAGAGGTGAAAATTTGATTGGTTAACTTCCAGTGATGGTAATTTTCTTGTATGCAATGAAATGTTATGTGAAATTTTTTCTATAGTACTGGACAGGATACAACTTTACTCATGCCAAGTATTTCTTTATTTGAAACAAAGATAAATTCTGCACAATTTTTTGAAAAGTGCAGATTTAACAAAGACTAATAGAGGAAAATCAATGGTGGTATGACACCTAATATGGGAAGCTGTACATGCACCTTTGACCTTGTGAGTACTCTCATTTGTTAAAATTTCATGCTATTTAAATGAAATATTACAAAAAATGAAATATTCTGAGTGGATTGAGTCTCCAAAACACATTTTATGAGAAAATTTCCTTGAAATAGGACTACCATGATTATTAGTAGACAGAACAAGCCATACTCAATGTTTTGGGGAGCTTTTTCTCCTTATTTCTT
This sequence comes from Mytilus coruscus, assembly GCA_017311375.1. Taxonomy (NCBI): domain Eukaryota; kingdom Metazoa; phylum Mollusca; class Bivalvia; order Mytilida; family Mytilidae; genus Mytilus; species Mytilus coruscus. The sequence continues at coordinate 63,638 of JAASAO010003884.1, forward strand.
GTATTCTGCTATAATAGAAAATTTTTCCTAAGTAAATCTTTAATAAATATATAGTTATATTAAAGTAAATGAAATTATTTTTAAAGCTGTAACAATAAATTAACTGAAAGAAAAGATTTGTATGTCCGTCTCTGGAACGCGGCGTAAATTTAAGTTTTATGTAAGGACTTATTGAAACCTCCTTGGAGACAGTAAACTTTTATATGGATAGTTCATTCAGCTTGAATACTTCAATTACTCATCTATTATAACATTTCTATCATAAATAAGTGAAAGTCCCCCCCCCCCAAATCTTTATTTATTGGCCTAAAAAGTTGCAATTTTGAGGAAATGAGAGGTATAAATGGACCAAAAGAGATCTTATAAGGAAGACAAAGAGGTCCATTAGTGGTATTCATCATCCTAAAGTCATCTTTTGTATCATATTCAACTGTTTGTAGGCAGATGAGATAAATAGTTGATCATTTATTGGTCCACACTATATTCTATCATGATGCGGCTTGGTTTAGATTTTTCGAAGAAATTTTGTTCGAATCGCTGTTGATGTCATCTTACATTATACTAGATATTTCTCAAACTATTGAACTGATTATGACAAAACTTGACAGGAGTGCTTGAAATAACCAGTATTACAAAGGAAAAAAGTCACATTCAGTTTATTCAACAAAAAAGTCTTCTTTAGGTGTAATACAACCAAATCATAGTACGTCACATCCGGTTGCATACGAAAATAGGTCGAAAAAAAATATTCCCTTGAATTTGACAGTTGTAGGTAATTAATCCTACATTTCATTGCAGTAAAACATTTCTGGGTCATAAACATATATCTTGGGTATTTCAAAGCACCGTTATTTTTCTATTTGGGGTTTCTATAGAATATTTTGAAACTTGAGGTTACATGGTTACTAAAGCTTGTACACAGGTACAAAAGAGGTGAAAATTTGATTGGTTAACTTCCAGTGATGGTTATTATGGCCCCCCAACAAAGTTGTCGGGGCCATATAGTTTTACCCTTGTCCGTCATTCCTTCATTCTGTCATTCTGTCATTCTGTCATTCCGTTATTCCGTCATTCTGTCATTCCTTCATTCCGTCATTCTGTCATTTCGTCATTCTGTCATTCCGTCATTCCGCAACAAACCATTATATGGAGTTTTTTTCTAAACGCCTTCGAATATTTGGTTGATTTTTGGTATGTGAGTTAACCATGATGAGTTACAGATCAAGTTTAAGTTTCATTCTGCTCCGCTAATTTTTGCTGAAATTACGGGCTTTGGACTTTGATTAATTGTTGAAAATCACTGATATACGTATTTTTTTCTAAACGCCTTCAGATATTGGGCTGATTTTTGGTATGTGAGTTAACCATGATGAAGTACAGATCATGTGTAAGTTTCGTTCCGCTTCGCTAATTTTTGCTGAAATTACGGGCTTTGGACTTTGATTAATTGTTGAAAATCACAGTTATACAGACTTTTTTCTAAACGCCTTCAGATAGTGGGCTGATTTTTGGTTTGTGAGTTAACCATGATGAGTTACAGATCAAGTTTAAGTTTAGTTTCGCTTCGCTAATTTTTGCCGAAATTAAGGGTTTTAGACTTTGAAAATTGTTGAAAATCACAGTTATACAGACTTTTTTTCTATACACCTTCATATTTTGCGCTGTTTTTTTATATGTGAGACTACCTTAATGAGTTACAGATCAAGTGTATGTTTCGTTCCGCTATGCTAATTTTCATGTTGTTTCAACACATCTTGTTAGATCTGCAGTACATCCACTTCCTGTTTGCTGATAGTTTGAAATTTAATTACTCATTGATCAATGAAATTTTTCATCAAACTAGTATTGGTCTTGAAAGCTGGATACTATCCATGCATGTTTGTGTCCACATGTGTTGTTGAAATTGCAGATTTTTCGACTTTTTGAGACGGGGCCATTCGTGTTGTTCCGACACATCTAGTTTTTGTCGAGCCTGCGACTTTTGTCGCAGAAAGCTCGACATAGGGATAGTGATCCGGTGACGGCAGCGGCATAAACTAACTTCTTAAAAGCTTTATATTTTAGAAGGTGGAAGACCTGGATGGTTCATACTTTGTATATAGATGCCTTATGTTACGAAGTTTCCGTCTTTTGTTTCAGTTCTCATGACTTTAGTTTGCCTCAACAAAATGTAATGAATCTTATACACAAGGCTAACTACTACAAAACACAGATTGAGTTTGAAGGTTGGTGGCATCACTTTTACTGTTTTAGAGTTATGCCCCTTTACAAATGGAAAAAATTCTGCAATTGGCAGGTGTCATCTGACCTTGACTTCATTTTAATAGTTCAGAGGTTAAAGTTCACTTTTTGTGTTTTGGTTTTTGTTGAGCCTTTGACTTTTGTTGCAGAAAGCTCGACATAGGGATAGTGATCCGGTGACGGCAGCGGCGTAAACTAACTTCTTAAAAGCTTTATATTTTAGAAGGTGGAAGACCTGGATGGTTCATACTTTGTATATAGATGCCTTATGTTACGAAGTTTCCGTCTGTCACATGTCCATTGTCCTTGACCTCATTTTCATGGTTCAGTGACTACTTGAAAAAAAAGTTAAGATTTTTTGTAATGTTAATTTCTCTCTTATTATGAGTAATAGGATAACTATATTTGGTATGTGCGTACCTTGCAAGGTCCTCATGCCCGTCAGACAGTTTTCATTTGACCTCAACCTCATATCATGGATCAGTGAACAAGGTTAAGTTTTGGTGGTCAAGTCCATATCTCAGATACTATAAGCAATAGGTCTAGTATATTTGGTGTATGGAAGGATTGTAAGGTGTACATGTCCAACTGGCAGGTGTCATCTGACCTTGACCTCATTTTCATGGTTCAGTGGTTATAGTAAAGTTTTATGTTTTGGTCTGTTTTCTTCTACAATATGCAATAGGTCAACTATATTTGGTGTATGGAATGAATGTAAGGTGTACATGTCCAAATGGCAGGTGTCATCTGACCTTGACCTCATTTTCATTGATCATGTTAACTTTATGTGTTACTTGTAGTAAAGCTTTATATTTAGGACTATCAACATAAAATCAATGATTAGTAAAGAAGGTTGAGAATTTCAGCGTGTGTACTCTTGTCTTATATGCAATGAAATGTTATGTGAAATTTTTTCTATAGTACTGGACAGGATACAACTTTACTCATGCCAAGTATTTCTTTATTTGAAACAAAGATAAATTCTGCACAATTTTTTGAAAAATGCAAATTTAACAAAGACTAATAGGGGAAAATCAATGGTGGTATTACACCTTCTAAGACATTTGCATTTTCAGTTTTTTCTAGATCTGCTTCATGTTCATCATGATCATTGTTCTCAGAACAATCTTCATCGTTGCTATCTTAACTTTGTTTGTCACTTGAAACATCTGAATATAATTCAGAAGGTGCAGAAATATTATTGTTTGTGTCAAACAAACAGTCCATTTGTGATTGATAGTTATCTTTTCTAGATTTATTTTGAATGACCTTTCTTGGTCTGGCCATTGTTGCCAATTGTCTAGAATTTATCTTTGGTGCTGTCTGAATAGTATCAGTTTGTAAATTCTGTTTTTGCATCAAAGTTTGTATGTATAACTGATTCTGCAATAACATATTGTAGAAATCTGATATAGCTACTTCTGGTGTTTGATTGACATGAGCATTACCCATGGCTCCACCTCCTACATTTATGTTTTCAATACCGCTTGAAAAGCACTGTTTTGTTATCATAACTTGGCGAAATAAGTTGACTGTGGTCATTAGTTGGGCTGAAAATATTGTCACTTTTAGAACTTGTCTTGGCCTTGCCAGAAAGTTCCGTTACCGAGTCAGATCTCGCATGTGCAACCATTTCCATTAGCAAATGTTTGCTGACAACGTAACAAAATTATCCATCACAAGCTATATCGTTAGAATATTAATGGATCCAAAAACTATATCGAATCGTAAATATCGTATTCCAAATGTCACAAAAAAAATTAGATTAATTTCCAAATAAAAACAAGTAAGATATCCATTATTTCCAATAAACATAAGAGGGATAAACTTCATGAATTGACCTCAAATGACCAAATACGCTAGTGACCTCTATGATCGTGCGCATCTCATGGTACTCTCAGCATATAGGTTCAATAAGATTAAAAGGTGCAGATATAATGCTACTTTTTCCCTTCTTATCAGAGTCCAGTCTTTATGAAAATTGCTCCTGCACATCCAAATGTGAGGACAAACTAGCATCTATTTTACACTAAGTGAATCTCTCGAGAGGCTATTATTGACATCCATCTTTTGCCTTTTAACTTGGCAGTTGAGCCTCCCTGGTGAAAGAATTCCTGGATCAACTTTTGCTTTATAAATCTAGCTAGCTTGTATTAAACCAATCTTACTTCATAAGTTAATTCACCCACTTCAACTTGAAAATGCCTGTACCAAGTAAGGAATATGACAGTTGTTATTCATTCGTTTGATGTGTTTGAGCTTTTGATTATGCCATTTGGCTAAGAACTTTCCATTTTGAATATTCCTCGAAGTTCGGTATTTTTGTTATTTTAGTTTTAAAACATATGCTGTTGTTTACTTAAACTAGCAAACAAATTTGCAGAAATGAAATATACATATAGACCAATTTGAATATAAATCATGCCGTAAGTTTTCTTATTTAAATTGTTTTACATTTGTCATTTCGGGGCCTTTTATAGCTGATAATGTGGTATGGTTTATAGTCATTGTTGAAGGCCATACATTGACATAGTTGTTAATTTCTGTGATGTTTGGTCTCTTGTGGAGAGTTTTCTCATTGGCAATCATACCACATCTTCTTATTTTTACATTAATTTTGAGCTAAAATTTACAAGTCCCAAGATTATGCTTTAAAAGTTGAGGATTAATGTGCTCGATAGTATGTTTATTGAAGATATTCAGAAAACCAGGGCTTATTTTTACAAACTGTTACATCAAACAAAAACACACTAATAATTTAAAACCTGCACAGGAAGCATTCGCAACAGGTTTCACTATGTTTATAAAATATATCCCTATTTTTTTTGGAATCATCATATGTGTGAGATACCAGTAATTGTCTGAAATTCTTAAACCAATGGAAGAAAAAAAGAACCATTTTAACTAGATTTCTAATTTAAATCATGTCTGTAACTCATGCTGTTTAAGGATGCAATATTTTGAACCTGCCAACTGACTATTTAAGTTTAATGTTTTTGAAGTGATAAACAAGCAACTTGAATAAATTTCTCTGTGGAACTAAATGATTATATGTCTGCTGATTTATGGATCATTTAATTTAAACTAAAGTAATCCTGACTCTGAAGAGTAATAACCTTAATTCCATTGAATACACTTGAAAAGCTGTATACTTCTAAAAATAAATAATATAAATTCAAATCAATACACCCTCACTCTAGGAGAGGGAACTATATTGCAATAAATGTTGGTTGTGTTTCCCTCATGAACTACAAATTAGAGCTCCTGAAATTTGGTTTTAAGCTTCAGGAAAGCATGCTACTACATATATGCATATTCATGTGTATGTGATGCATGAGATGCACTAATATATTTCTGGTTTACTTATAATAATGTATATATGTGGTAAAATATTTAAGCAGCGGTATTGTTAAAGGGCACAGCTTGTAGGATGTAAAGCACAAAAATACTTATAAATATATTATTAGTTTTCTTGTTTAATTTTTTACATTTTCATTTTGGGGCTTTTTATAGCTGACTATACAGTATGACTGTTTTATCTATGTTGAAATCCATACAGTAACTTTCAATTGCTTAATATATCCTTTTCATTTGAACTTTGGTCCCAGGATATTTATCTCATTAGCAGTCTTATATCTAATTATTTTTGTATGTACTTATAGACTGAAAGATGTCTTTCCATATCTGTCCTGGTATCATCCCAAGACACTAATATTAGCCAAAGCCGCAAGCTGAGGGCTCATATGGATCAAGGGATGATACTAGGGCCCATATGGAAAAGAACATGTCATATGTTTATACATACGCTTAAGGAAAGAATTTTATGATTAGTCTGGCAAGATCATAAATGTTTTTCCACTGAAATAATTTCATTAGTATTACGAAACTCAAAATATCTGAAAATTGTAATGTCGATGTGAGATTTTCTTTTAGCAGTTAAGTGTTAGTTATCTTTATTTATTTGACAAATTAATTTCATTGATGTTGACAAAATGAGCACCTCTTCATCAGTCACTGCTGTTAGAAATGCTTACAACATCATTGATAACCAAATGACAAAGCACAATTAACTGGTTATTTGGAAATATAAATAGGGCAAATCTGTGGTTATATATATATTGTGTAAATATGCAAACCCCAATGTTTCATAACAAATATATGGTAAATGTATTCATTGAATATATTTTAGCTTAAAAATATAAAATTACATATTGAGTAGTTGCAAATATACATGTAAGATTACTATTCAGTGATATATTTAGAAAATTAAGCTTGAAAAAATCACCTGAATAACAATTAATTAAGAGATGTGGTATATGATTGCCAATGAGGCAACTCTATTGATGATATCCACCAGAGTTCAAATGAAGTGGATGTAAGTAATTATAGGCAACCCTACCACCTTCAACAATGAGAAAAACTGTCTATAAAAGGCATAAATATGAAAAATATGGAACAATTAAATCAGAAAACTATTTATTTGTACTTCAGCATGTTCAAGGTTCAAAATTTGAAAGAAAACAAGGTCTCTGCTCTTTGGTCGGGTTGTTGTCTCTTTGACACATTCCCCATTTCCAATTCTCAATTTTACTCATTAGAAAGGTCCTTAGTACACCTGTTATATTCATTATGAGTCAGTGAAAGAATGGAAACTTTGAAAGTAAACATGAGTTATTAAATAATTTATTACACTCCAGTATAGAAAACTGGAAGGGTACAGTTTAGACCTAAATTTTTACTAAACAATTTAGCAGAAATCATTTAAATTTATTTATAAATCAGTGAGCATGCACATTTTTCAACCCTGATATTTTTCTGATTCTAAACAAATGTCATTAATGAATTTTACTGTATGACTCTTGTACATTCTAGACAGTGCATGATGTAAAAGTCCCACACTTTTGTAAAATGTAACAGACTAAATTTGCCAATGGAATGTTATCACACTAATTTCTGTGTAACTATTATTTTTCCTGTCTGACAGGGTCACATGACCTAAACTTCATTTTAATGAATCAGTAATCCTTTAGTTGTTACTATATCTAGAACATTATTTTGTAAGGTGTAAATTCCATCTGACAAAGATGTTTGTCTTTGATAAAATTAATTCATAGTTCAGTGTTAATGATTAGTTTTCTTGAGCAGATTGAACATGTTGAAGAAAGTATATAATCTCTGCAACCCATATGTTTCCTCCACTACAAATAAAAAGGAAATGGGAGTGGAAGAAAATGACATGCCAAGTAAAAAAAAAAAATGGAAAACTATTCTTACATACCTTAAATTCTAATTGCTAATTAACTCAAAGGAAATGATATATTTACAATCTTTATACTTATAAATGAGTACAATAACACATAAAATATGTTACAATAATTACATAATAAAATATTAATAGAATTAAACAAAAAATGAAAAAAAGAGGGATTCATTGCCATATGCACATAATAATCTATAATGGTTAATGAATTCCAATAAATACAAACCAGAGGCGGATCGGGAGGGGTAACAGGGCTTAGATCCTCCTTGTTGAGTGTTATAAATGATAAATGCATAGACTTTTAACAAGTCTATATCTCTATGTTAAAAACATCCTGGCTGATAAATTAAAGATAGATTAAGACTGATTTAAGCAACATAACGTAAGTAAAACATCCATTTCAGGCTATTGTAGTCAATCAATTTATTTAAATTCTACAGTCTTTTGCATTTTGTCCTAATTTTTATGAAATGATCCAGCTTGATTTCCTTTGAAAATATTTTTTAAAATACATATAAGGGTAGGAATGCCAATTTTCGTCAATCATCAAACGTATCTTTTTCACTACTGTTAGCATCAAATGAGCTTTATTTTTTATGCCCTCAGCGTATCAGAGGGGGCATTTAGTTTTACCCTTATTCATCTGTCCGTCTGTTAGTATGCCCCAAAATTGGTTTTCATTCTCTAACTTAAGATTGCCTCAACCAAATATTATGAAACTATAAACAATGCTTATTACAACAAAACACAAATAAAGTTTGAATTTTGGTGGGGTCACTTTTATTGTTCTAGAGTTATGCCCCTTTACAAATGGAATATTGCTTAATTTTTGTCTCAGTTCTCATGACTTTAGTTTGCCTCAACAAAATGTAATGAATCTTATACACAAGGCTAACTACTACAAAACACAGATTGAGTTTGAAGGTTGGTGGCATCACTTTTACTGTTTTAGAGTTATGCCCCTTTACAAATGGAAAAAATTCTGCAATTGGCAGGTGTCATCTGACCTTGACTTCATTTTAATAGTTCAGAGGTTAAAGTTCACTTTTTGTGTTTTTGTTTTTGTTGAGCCTTTGACTTTTGTTGCAGAAAGCTCGACATAGGGATAGTGATCCGGTGACGGCAGCGACGTAAACTAACTTCTTAAAAGCTTTATATTTTAGAAGGTGGAAGACCTGGATGGTTCATACTTTGTATATAGATGCCTTATGTTACGAAGTTTCCGTCTGTCACATGTCCATTGTCCTTGACCTCATTTTCATGGTTCAGTGACTACTTGAAAAAAAGTTAAGATTTTTTGTAATGTTAATTTCTCTCTTATTATGAGTAATAGGATAACTATATTTGGTATGTGCGTACCTTGCAAGGTCCTCATGCCCGTCAGACAGTTTTCATTTGACCTCAACCTCATATCATGGATCAGTGAACAAGGTTAAGTTTTGGTGGTCAAGTCCATATCTCAGATACTATAAGCAATAGGTCTAGTATATTTGGTGTATGGAAGGATTGTAAGGTGTACATGTCCAACTGGCAGGTGTCATCTGACCTTGACCTCATTTTCATGGTTCAGTGGTTATAGTAAAGTTTTTATGTTTTGGTCTGTTTTTCTTATACAATATGCAATAGGTCAACTATATTTGGTGTATGGAATGAATGTAAGGTGTACATGTCCAACTGGCAGGTGTCATCTGACCTTGACCTCATTTTCATTGATCATGTTAACTTTATGTGTTACTTGTAGTAAAGCTTTATATTTAGGACTATCAACATAAAATCAATGATTAGTAAAGAAGGTTGAGAATTTCAGCGTGTGTACTCTTGTCTTATATGCAATGAAATGTTATGTGAAATTTTTTCTATAGTACTGGACAGGATACAACTTTACTCATGCCAAGTATTTCTTTATTTGAAACAAAGATAAATTCTGCACAATTTTTTGAAAAATGCAAATTTAACAAAGACTAATAGGGGAAAATCAATGGTGGTATTACACCTTCTAAGACATTTGCATTTTCAGTTTTTTCTAGATCTGCTTCATGTTCATCATGATCATTGTTCTCAGAACAATCTTCATCGTTGCTATCTTAACTTTGTTTGTCACTTGAAACATCTGAATATAATTCAGAAGGTGCAGAAATATTATTGTTTGTGTCAAACAAACAGTCCATTTGTGATTGATAGTTATCTTTTCTAGATTTATTTTGAATGACCTTTCTTGGTCTGGCCATTGTTGCCAATTGTCTAGAATTTATCTTTGGTGCTGTCTGAATAGTATCAGTTTGTAAATTCTGTTTTTGCATCAAAGTTTGTATGTATAACTGATTCTGCAATAACATATTGTAGAAATCTGATATAGCTACTTCTGGTGTTTGATTGACATGAGCATTACCCATGGCTCCACCTCCTACATTTATGTTTTCAATACTCGCTTGAAAAGCACTGTTTTTGTTATCATAACTTGGCGAAATAAGTTGACTGTGGTCATTAGTTGGGCTGAAAATATTGTCACTTTTAGAACTTGTCTTGGCCTTGCCAGAAAGTTCCGTTACCGAGTCAGATCTCGCATGTGCAACCATTTCCATTAGCAAATGTTTGCTGACAACGTAACAAAATTATCCATCACAAGCTATATCGTTAGAATATTAATGGATCCAAAAACTATATCGAATCGTAAATATCGTATTCCAAATGTCACAAAAAAAATTAGATTAATTTCCAAATAAAAACAAGTAAGATATCCATTATTTCCAATAAACATAAGAGGGATAAACTTCATGAATTGACCTCAAATGACCAAATACGCTAGTGACCTCTATGATCGTGCGCATCTCATGGTACTCTCAGCATATAGGTTCAATAAGATTAAAAGGTGCAGATATAATGCTACTTTTTCCCTTCTTATCAGAGTCCAGTCTTTATGAAAATTGCTCCTGCACATCCAAATGTGAGGGACAAACTAGCATCTATTTTTACACTAAGTGAATCTCTCGAGAGGCTATTATTGACATCCATCTTTTGCCTTTTAACTTGGCAGTTGAGCCTCCCTGGTGAAAGAATTCCTGGATCAACTTTTGCTTTATAAATCTAGCTAGCTTGTATTAAACCAATCTTACTTCATAAGTTAATTCACCCACTTCAACTTGAAAATGCCTGTACCAAGTAAGGAATATGACAGTTGTTATTCATTCGTTTGATGTGTTTGAGCTTTTGATTATGCCATTTGGCTAAGAACTTTCCATTTTGAATATTCCTCGAAGTTCGGTATTTTTTGTTATTTTAGTTTTTAAAACATATGCTGTTGTTTACTTAAACTAGCAAACAAATTTGCAGAAATGAAATATACATATAGACCAATTTGAACATAAATCATGCCGTAAGTTTTCTTATTTAAATTGTTTTACATTTGTCATTTCGGGGCCTTTTATAGCTGATAATGTGGTATGGTTTATAGTCATTGTTGAAGGCCATACAGTGACATAGTTGTTAATTTCTGTGATGTTTGGTCTCTTGTGGAGAGTTTTCTCATTGGCAATCATACCACATCTTCTTATTTTTACATTAATTTTGAGCTAAAATTTACAAGTCCCAAGATTATGCTTTAAAAGTTGAGGATTAATGTGCTCGATAGTATGTTTATTGAAGATATTCAGAAAACCAGGGCTTATTTTACAAACTGTTACATCAAACAAAAACACAGTCACTAATAATTTAAAACCTGCACAGGAAGCATTCGCAACAGGTTTCACTATGTTTATAAAATATATCCCTATTTTATTTGGAATCATCATATGTGTGAGATACCAGTAATTGTCTGAAATTCTTAAACCAATGGAAGAAAAAAAGAACCATTTTAACTAGATTTCTAATTTAAATCATGTCTGTAACTCATGCTGTTTAAGGATGCAATATTTTGAACCTGCCAACTGACTATTTAAGTTTAATGTTTTTGAAGTGATAAACAAGCAACTTGAATAAATTTCTCTGTGGAACTAAATGATTATATGTCTGCTGATTTATGGATCATTTAATTTAAACTAAAGTAATCCTGACTCTGAAGAGTAATAACCTTAATTCCATTGAATACACTTGAAAAGCTGTATACTTCTAAAAATAAATAATATAAATTCAAATCAATACACCCTCACTCTAGGAGAGGGAACTATATTGCAATAAATGTTGGTTGTGTTCCCCTCATGAACTACAAATTAGAGCTCCTGAAATTTGGTTTTAAGCTTCAGGAAAGCATGCTACTACATATATGCATATTCATGTGTATGTGATGCATGAGATGCACTAATATATTTCTGGTTTACTTATAATAATGTATATATGTGGTAAAATATTTAAGCAGCGGTATTGTTAAAGGGCACAGCTTGTAGGATGTAAAGCACAAAAATACTTATAAATATATTATTAGTTTTCTTGTTTAATTTTTTACATTTTCATTTTGGGGCTTTTTATAGCTGACTATACAGTATGACTGTTTTATCTATGTTGAAATCCATACAGTAACTTTCAATTGCTTAATATATCCTTTTCATTTGAACTTTGGTCCCAGGATATTTATCTCATTAGCAGTCTTATATCTAATTATTTTGTATGTACTTATAGACTGAAAGATGTCTTTCCATATCTGTCCTGGTATCATCCCAAGACACTAATATTAGCCAAAGCCGCAAGCTGAGGGCTCATATGGATCAAGGGATGATACTAGGGCCCATATGGAAAAGAACATGTCATATGTTTATACATACGCTTAAGGAAAGAATTTTATGATTAGTCTGGCAAGATCATAAATGTTTTTCCACTGAAATAATTTCATTAGTATTACGAAACTCAAAATATCTGAAAATTGTAATGTCGATGTGAGATTTTCTTTTAGCAGTTAAGTGTTAGTTATCTTTATTTATTTGACAAATTAATTTCATTGATGTTGACAAAATGAGCACCTCTTCATCAGTCACTGCTGTTAGAAATGCTTACAACATCATTGATAACCAAATGACAAAGCACAATTAACTGGTTATTTGGAAATATAAATAGGGCAAATCTGTGGTTATATATATATTGTGTAAATATGCAAGCCCCAATGTTTCATAACAAATATATGGTAAATGTATTCATTGAATATATTTTAGCTTAAAATATAAAATTACATATTGAGTAGTTGCAAACATACATGTAAGATTACTATTCAGTGATATATTTAGAAAATTAAGCTTGAAAAAATCACCTGAATAACAATTAATTAAGAGATGTGGTATATGATTGCCAATGAGGCAACTCTATTGATGATATCCACCAGAGTTCAAATGAAGTGGATGTAAGTAATTATAGGCAACCCTACCACCTTCAACAATGAGAAAACTGTCTATAAAAGGCACAAATATGAAAAATATGGAACAGTTAAATAAGAAAACTATTTATTTGTACTTCAGCATGTTCAAGGTTCAAAATTTGAAAGAAAACAAGGTCTCTGCTCTTTGGTCGGGTTGTTGTCTCTTTGACACATTCCCCATTTCCAATTCTAAATTTTACTCATTAGAAAGGTCCTTAGTACACCTGTTATATTCATTATGAGTCAGTGAAAGAATGGAAACTTTGAAAGTAAACATGAGTTATTAAATAATTTATTACACTCCAGTATAGAAAACTGGAAGGGTACAGTTTAGACCTAAATTTTTACTAAACAATTTAGCAGAAATCATTTAAATTTATTTATAAACATTTTTTCAACCCTGATATTTTTCTGATTCTAAACAAATGTCATTAATGAATTTTACTGTATGACTCTTGTACATTCTAGACAGTGCATGATGTAAAAGTCCCACACTTTTGTAAAATGTAACAGACTAAATTTGCCAATGGAATGTTATCACACTAATTTCTGTGTAACTATTATTTTTCCTGTCTGACAGGGTCACATGACCTAAACTTCATTTTAATGAATCAGTAATCCTTTAGTTGTTACTATATCTAGAACATTATTTTGTAAGGTGTAAATTCCATCTGACAAAGATGTTTGTCTTTGATAAAAATTAATTCATAGTTCAGTGTTAATGATTAGTTTTCTTGAGCAGATTGAACATGTTGAAGAAAGTATATAATCTCTGCAACCCATATGTTTCCTCCACTTCAAATAAAAAGGAAATGGGAGTGGAAGAAAATGACATGCCAAGTAAAAAAAAAAAATGGAAAACTATTCTTACATACCTTAAATTCTAATTGCTAATTAACTCAAAGGAAATGATATATTTACAATCTTTATACTTATAAATGAGTACAATAACACATAAAATATGTTACAATAATTACATAATAAAATATTAATAGAATTAAACAAAAAATGAAAAAGAGGATTCATTGCCATATGCACATAATAATCTATAATGGTTAATGAATTCCAATAAATACAAACCAGAGGCGGATCGGGAGGGTAACAGGGCTTAGATCCTTATTGTTGAGTGTTATAAATGATAAATGCATAGACTTTTAACAAGTCTATATCTCTATGTTAAAAACATCCTGGCTGATAAATTAAAGATAGATTAAGACTGATTTAAGCAACATAACGTAAGTAAAACATCCATTTCAGGCTATTGTAGTCAATCAATTTATTTAAATTCTACAGTCTTTTGCATTTTGTCCTAATTTTTATGAAATGATCCAGCTTGATTTCCTTTGAAAATATTTTTAAAATACATATAAGGGTAGGAATGCCAATTTTCGTCAATCATCAAACGTATCTTTTCACTACTGTTAGCATCAAATGAGCTTTATTTTTATGCCCTCACCGTATCAGAGGGGCATTTAGTTTTACCCTTATTCATCTGTCCGTCTGTTGGTATGCCCCAAAATTGGTTTTCATTCTCTAACTTAAGATTGCCTCAACCAAATATTATGAAACTTTAAACAATGCTTATTACAACAAAACACAAATAAAGTTTGAATTTTGGTGGGGTCACTTTTATTGTTCTAGAGTTATACCCTTTACAAATGGAATATTGCTAAATTTTGTTTCAGTTCTCATGACTTTAGTTTGCCTCAACAAAATGTAATGAATCTTATACACAAGGCTAACTACTACAAAACACAGATTGAGTTTGAAGGTTGGTGGCATCACTTTTACTGTTTTAGAGTTATGCCCTTTACAAATGGAAAAATTCTGCAATTGGCAGGTGTCATCTGACCTTGACTTCATTTTAATAGTTCAGAGGTTAAAGTTCACTTTTGTGTTTTGGTTTTGTTGAGCCTTTGACTTTTGTTGCAGAAAGCTCGACATGGGATAGTGATCCGGTGACGGCAGCGGCATAAACTAACTTCTTAAAAGCTTTATATTTTAGAAGGTGGAAGACCTGGATGGTTCATACTTTGTATATAGATGCCTTATGTTACGAAGTTTCCGTCTGTCACATGTCCATTGTCCTTGACCTCATTTTCATGGTTCAGTGACTACTTGAAAAAAAAGGTTAAGATTTTTTGTAATGTTAATTTCTCTCTTATTATGAGTAATAGGATAACTATATTTGGTATGTGCGTACCTTGCAAGGTCCTCATGCCCGTCAGACAGTTTTCATTTGACCTCAACCTCATATCATGGATCAGTGAACAAGGTTAAATTTTTGTGGTCAAGTCCATATCTCAGATACTATAAGCAATAGGTCTAGTATATTTGGTGTATGGAAGGATTGTAAGGTGTACATGTCCAACTGGCAGGTGTCATCTGTCCTTGACCTCATTTTCATGGTTCAGTGGTTATAGTAAAGTTTTTATGTTTTGGTCTGTTTTTCTTATACAATATGCAATAGGTCAACTATATTTGGTATGGAATGAATGTAAGGTGTACATGTCCAACTGGCAGGTGTCATCTGACCTTAACCTCATTTTCATGGTTCAGTGGTCAAAGTTAAGTTTTTGAGTTTTGGTCTTTTTTTCTAATGCTATATATAAAAGGTCAACTATATTTGGTGTATGGAAATATTTTATGATGTACATATCAGTCTCACAGGTTTTATTTGACCTTGACCTGATTTTCACGGGCCATTACTCAGTGTTAAGTTTTTGTGATTTGGTCTGTTTTTTTAAAACTATAAGTAATAGGTCAACTATTGTTGTATGGAAGGATTGTAAGCTGTACATGTCTGCCTGGCATGGTTCATCTGACCTTGAACTCATTTTCATGGTTCATTGGTCAGTGTTTAGTTTTCTTGGTTAAGTGTTTCTTAGAAACTATAAGCAATAGGTCAACTATATTTATTGTATTGAATGATTGTAAGGTGTATATGTATTTCTCGTTTGGTTTATATGACCTTGACCTCATTTTCTTGGATCATGTTAAGTTTATGTGATAGTTGTAGTAAAGCTTTATATTTAGGACTATCAACATAATATCAATGGTTAGTAAAGAAGGCGAGACATTTCAGCGTGTGCACTCTTGTCTTAATACTATATTTATTCAATAGGTCAACTATAGTTGGTGTATGGATATATTTTACAAAAAACATGTCAGCCTGGCAGGTTTTATTTGACCTTTATCTCATTTTAACGGTTCATTGCTCAGTGTTTAGTTTTCTTTTTTTGGTCTGTTTTTGTATACTATCATGGTTAAGTTTGTTTCTTAGATAATTTTAAGCAATAGTCAACTATATTTAATGCATAGATGGTGTACATGTCTGTCTGGCATGGTTCATCTGACCTTGACCTGATTTTCATGGTTCATCTGACCTTGACCTGATTTT
>JAASAO010002952.1:0-60291 GCA_017311375.1 Mytilus coruscus
CAATCCCTATGTCTCGCTTTTCCGAGACTTTCGTTGCAGGCGAGACAAAAACCATGTTGTAAAACAAATTGCCAATAAAAGAACAAGAGGCTCTCAAGAGCCTGAATCGCTCACCTGTAATTTTTTGCTTAAATCTTTCATCAATGATTATTTTTGCTTTTCAATATATATCAATGAATGGCTTAAAACTTCCATTGAAATGTTCTTTGTATCTGTCATATTTTCTTCAAAATCAAAGAAATGCATTTTACCCCTATGTTTCATTTTAGCCATAGTGGCTATGTTTCTTGACGTACAAGAAAATAAAATACAAAATTTATACTAGATACTCTGAAACTCATTCAGCCCAAGTTTGGTTGAAATTGATTCAGCAGTTTCAAAGGAGAAGATTTTTTAAAGTAAGCAAACTAAATGAACAAATTGTGAAAAATTGATTTTAAAGGGCAATGAAAGAACCTTAGTGAGCACGCTCACATACCCCACGTCCCCACATTGTCATTGGAGAAATAAAATAAGTGTAAGAAAAAAATTGCATCAGAAAAAATTGAATCATAATTTCCTGTCAATATGCACATCTAAATAGTATGTCCTTATTATCTACAGTTTCATGAAATTCTGTTGTGTGGTTTGAGAGGAGTTGCGATGACAAAAGGTTGCAGTAGTATACTGGGCAAATAAGTTCAAAGGCGTAACTCCTAGAAAAAATTGAATCGTAATTTCCTGTCGATATGCACATCTACGTAGTATGTCCTTATTATCTGAAAAGGTTTCATGAAATTCTGTTGTGTGGTTTGAGAGGAGTTGCGATGACAAACTGTTGCAGTAGTACATTAAAGTAAATAAGTTCAAAGGGCGTAACTCCTAGAAAAGAATTGAATCGTAATTTCCTGTCGATATGCACAACTACATAGTATGTCCTTATTATCTAAAAGGTTTCGTGAATTTCTGTTGTGTGGTTTGAGAGGAGTTGCGATGACAAGAAACAGGACTGACGAACGGACTGACGGACGGACGGACGGACGGGTCAAAACATTATACCCTCTGCAACTCGTTGCGTGGGGTATAATAACTCCTTAAGGGACAATTCACAATTTTGGTCATACGAACTTATTTGTAGATCTTACTTTGCTGAACATTTTTGCTGTTTACAGTTTATCTTTATCATTAATAAAATTCAAGATAATAACCAAAATCTGCAAAATTCCTTAAAATTACCAATTAAGTGGCAGCAATCCAACAATGGGTTGTTAGATTCATCTTAAAATTTCAGGGCTGACAGAGCTTGGCCTAAAAACATTTTACCTGTATCAGATTAGCTCTAAATGCTTTTGTTTTTGAGATATAAGCCAAAAATTGCATTTACCCTACGTTCTATTTTTAGCCATGGGGCCATGTTTTGTACGAAACAGAAAATAAGACACAAACTTTATTCTAGATACCCTTAGAATCATTCAGCTTAAGTTTGGTTGGAATTGGTTCCGTTGTTTCAGAGAAGAAGATTTTTAAAGTTAGAAAACATGATAAACAAATTGTGTAAAATTGTCCTTAAAGGCAATAACTCCTTAAGGGGTCAATTGACAATTTTGATCATATGAAATTATTTGTAGATCTTACCTTGCTGAACATTTTGATGTTCACAGTTTATCTTTATCATTAATAATATTCAAGATAACCAAAACTGCAAAATTTCCTTAAAATTACCAAGTAAGTGGCAGCAACCCAACAATGGGTTATCAGATTCAACTGAAAATTTCAGGGCTGATAGAACTTCACTTAATGAACACTTTAACCTCGTGTCAGATTTGCTCTAAATGCTTTGGTTTTGAGATATAAGCCAAAACTGCATTTTACACCCATGTTCTATTTTTAGCCATGGCGGCCATGTTATTTGACGAAACAGTAAATAAAACATAAAATTTATTCTAGATACCCTAAGCATCATTCAGCTTAAGTTTGGTTGGAATTGGTTCAGTAGTTTCAGAGGAGAAGATGTTTGAAATAGTTTACACCAGACGGACGACGACAGACGACGACGGACACTAAGTGATGGCAAAAGCTCACAGTTCCTTCGGAACGGTGAGCTAATAATTGCATTTTATTTATTGATACCGACTTCATCAGCTGGAATATCAGCTCGCCCTAGTGGGTCAGCTTAATACTCTTGCTAGTAAAGTTGTATCGAAACACAAAATTGCCATTATTCCATATCTATCAGGCTTTTTTGGTTAGGTCAACCAAGCATTAACATGGTCTAAAGGAGGTGGATTGGTACAATAAACAGATTTTTTGGTTGTCTTGAAATAACTTTCCAATTCATGCACTTTCCCGTAAATTTCCTATGACAAAATGCTTAAGTTATGACGACACAGTAAGAACCGATTGACCTTGGGTCAACAGGTGTAACTCATTCATCAATAAAGAGCTGCGCCATGAGCGCATGATAGGCCGTCGCTTTAACAAGAATAAAGTTCCATAACTCCTCAATGTCATATCAGAAATTTATAAAAAACTGTAGGCAGGTTAAACCAGTCACCAAAGTTTCATGAAAACTGCTCATAGAACTTTTGAGTTATTGTCCGAAAACTGGAAAATCCCCTCTTTAATGAATAAAACCGCATATAAATTCTTAAATGTAAAATCTAAAATTTATAAAAATCAAAAGGAGCTCACGTCAATAGATATAAACAGTTCACCAAAGTTTCATGAAAACTGCTCAAAGCATTTTCAGTTATCGTTTAAAACTGGAAAATCCCCTTTAATGAATAAAACCCCATAACTCGAAACATAAAATCTAAAATTTATAAAAATCGAAAGGAGCTCACATCAATAGATATAAACAATTCATCAAAGTTTCATGAAAACTGCTCTAAGCATTTTGAGTTTTTGTCTGAAAACTGGAAAATCCCCTTTTAATGAATAAACCCTATAACTCGTAACGTAAAATCCAAAATTCATAAAATTGAAAGGAGCTAACGTCAACAGATATAAACAATTCACCAAAGTTTTATGCAAATTGGTTAAAAGTTTTGAGTTATTGTCCGACATGTTGACGACGGATGGACAACAGTATACCATAATATGTCCCATAAACGGCCGTATAAAAACAACTCAAGTTTGGTGTATAGATATAATAACAGTCACCCTACACATTGTGACATGCAGCTAATAATATATACACTCATTATTAAATTCTTAATTGACAGTACCTAAATTTTGCGACTTTTATCATTATCAGTCTTTTGTAAGTGTGGAGTAGAGGAAACATCATGACATATTTTGGAGTACTCTTCTCTAAATTCTCCAATATAAAAACAATAATCTGTATCCTTCAGCTTGTAATCTGGTCCTGGGTTTAACTGAAGTCTTGGGTCTAGTTTTTACATCTAGCACTGCTACTAAACAAACTCCAAATCTGAAAAAAATATCATTAACCTTTATTTAGTCCTAGTCACATTAATTTGTATATTTTCATCCTCCTTCCAGGAACTGAATGAAAGTATCATTTCCTTGTTGGCCACATAATATATGCTTTCAAATTATCATCCTGCTTCCAAAACAGTTATGGAAGGAAGATTTTTTTTTCATACAAAGAACCATAAATTCGTTCAAACAGGCAATCTTCAAGCTCTCATTGTGATTAAGAGCTTTAAGTATTGCACAGTTTCCCAGATCTTAAAACTTTAAGTTGACTTCTCTCTACATGTTTTTGTTTTATGGTGTTGTCAGGTTGCTGTCTCAATGACAGCTACAAATTTCCACCATCTATTAATATCAAGCCTACAGAGAATCTAGCACTTAACCAACAAAGAGCTTTCAACCTCTTCTCAATTCTTGACACAAGTTTAATGATTGGAAAAATTGTGTATCTCATAAATGCCAAATCACATTTTATCACGACGGTCTTGAAAGATCAAGGTTATAGGTCAACATACACTGACTGGTACAGTTCATTAAGCCTTTCACTTCTCTGATAGAGGGTAAGACCCTTGTCCATGTACTTGCAGATATTGAACAAGTATTGAAAACAGCTGAACTAAATCAATTGACATTTGTATTATGCAACTTATTTTACAACTATGATGTAAGTTACATGTCATGTGGTTTCCTCAACAGATAAAAAGTAACAGGATCACAATTTACAAATTTGATAATATTAGCCAAAATCAAATAAATAATTTGATGTCGATGGCAGATCTTTGATACTGTAAACCAACTTATTTCGAGAGCGATTTATTTTCGCGTGTAGAAAAATAACGCAAATATAAATCGTCGAATATGTAAAACTTGGATCTATCCTTATTTAACTACATAGAGTTAACTTGAAATTGCAAAATTAAATCGCCAAGTAAGCTAGAAAGGGCAAAGCATAAAATAAAGTATCCGCAAAAATAAGTTGGTTTACAGTACTCTCTGTTAAATTTTTTCAGAGCCTTTCTTGACATAGTGTGATTAAGAGCTTGGATGGAGAGTTGTCTCATTGGAACACATACCACATCTTCTCATTTATATTATCATATTGTATTGATGCTCGCCTATTGTTGTCTTTTGACCTCTTAGTGTCTTTTAGATTTTTGTGTGTCATTGGGTTGCTGTCTAAGACAGAATTAAACATATCTTATTCCTAAACAAACCTTTTATGTGCATCTTTAGAAGCTTCTGTAAATGCTTTACCAATATAAGATCTAAAGAAGACACTCTTAGATATCTGTATATGATAAACCTGGTTCCCTGCATGTCTACCATATACCTGCTGCCACTGCTCCTTGTAATCTGCTCCTATTCTAAATAATATATTAATACAATGTTAAATCCACAAAAAAGTAAACATAAAACAAAAACAAATGTGATCCTGTTGTCGGGTTGCTGTTTCAATGATATATAATCCACATTTCCTTTTATCTATGGCTCAAGTAAAATAATCAAAAGTCAACTGACATTAAAAATTATTAAACATATATTTGTCTGGATATTTCTTTAAGTGCTTTCAATTTTAAACAGCATAAACAATTATAACTGTCTTAAATATAATAAAATCTGTGATTGAAATTGTCAAAAATCACCATTTTACTGAATTCATTTTCATTGCTATATTACCAATACACAACAAATATTTTAAACTTAAATTACATTATTTTATTAAAATACATAGATTCAGTATTTGAGCTGCATCGGATAGAAATCGACCTCATGCAAATGAATATCAATACATCTGTCAACCTATTTCCAGTAAAAAAATCTAGGAAAGTCTGTAACTTTTGAAAATTGAGTTGTTATAAGAAGTCCACAAAACAAACCAACATTCATGTTTTATTTTCTATTTGAATGCTCCAAAATCAACCTAAGTCTTATAAATGTACATGTATATCTGCACTTGCATAAAGTCAATTTCTATCCGACGGAGTTCATTTAATTCTGCAAATTTGAGAAATTCTTAAATACAATTTGGCCCCAAATCATACCTTAACTTTTGACCTTTAAGGAATATCAGAATCAGAGACGGGAAAATTGTGAGAATTGGATTGGTCCTAAAAAGACGAAATTTAAACATCGCAAAAATAAATGACTTTACAGATGATTGCTGAACTTATATCTAATAAGAATAGCTGAAGATACGGTGTAAATAAATGAGAAAGAAATTTTCTGTAACAAACAGTTGATTACGCTGCCATTTTATTCTATAACTGGTCGGTAAATTTTTTAATAGTTTACAGTTCTACTGAAAGGTAAAATTCAAGTGTAGCTTTGACATTGTAGAACTGTCTATCTCTACTCCTCTCACTGTCATTAATCTTTTTTTTTTTAATTTATATATATTTCATAATTTTATTTCTGAAACAATTACAATCTGAAATTTTCATCCCTGTAAAAACAAATTTGTAATGTAAATTCTATAAGATAAGCAGGAAAATCTATGAAATAAAATAATTCATTTTTTTTCTTTAAATTAATCTCTGTATTGTTGTATTCAGGACAAAAAAGAAAAGAGGAGGGGCTGTAGGTAGGGGCAGATAACTTTGAAGAAGTTTAAGATTTCGGAACAAAATCCCCCCCATGAGCATTGAAATGATATGAAAAATGACTTACAAGTAAAGAACATAGTGTAATCAATTGTTTGTTACTGGTGATGGAGTTATATATACTCAAGTTTCCACGGGTGGTGTGAGGCAGGCAGTGTCATGAAACAAAACTATTGCCATGATTACAAAATATAAACCTACTGTTCAGTGGTAGTGTGCAGCAGCAGTGTGACAAGGGTAGATAACCCTGGATACAAACAATTGTTGGCTAAAAGGGCATACTTGAACTCATCGTCACAAACTACATGCTCTAAGGAAACAAAATAAACAAACTAAATTAAAAGACTATTTAAATGAATTCTTGATCAAATTTTTTTTTACACAGGTCATAGGGACTACCATTATTCTCCATCAAATAACACAAATTATTTTTAAATGATAAGATTAAAATAAGCACAACAGGAATTTTTCTAATTTTCCTCCCATACCCAATCTAAAATCAAAGAACCTTAGTGAGCGCTCACATACGCCCACGTCCCACATTGTCACTGGAGAAATAAAATAACTGTAAGAAAAAATTGTATAAGAAAAAAAAATTGAATCATAATTTCCTGTCGATATGCACATCTACATAGTATGTCCTTATTATCTACAAAGTTTCATGTTGTACTGTTGTGTGGTTTCAGAGGAGTTGCGATGACAAACTGTTGCAGTAGTATATTGAAGCAAATAAGTTCAAAGGCGGAACTCCTAGAAAAAAAATTGAATCGTAATTTCCTGTCGATATGCACATCTACATAGTATGTCCTTATTATCTAAAAGGTTTCATGAAATTCTGTTGTGTGGTTTGAGAGGAGTTGCGATGACAAGAAACAGGACTGACCGACTGACAGATGGGTCAAAACATTATACCCTCCGCAACTTCGTTGCGTGGGGTATAATAAATATAACCTCATTTAATGAGACTACTCTGGATTCATTTATTTTCGTGGGTACCAATTTTCATGGGAAAACTGTCATGTCGTGGATATTTCATTTTTTGGTTTTAAAAGTCTGCATACAAGCTTTAGCCGATCAAAAATTTAGACGTTTGTTGAACATTTAAATTCATGTTCTCCTTTACCCACAAAATCCAAGAAAATCGGTATCCCACGAATAATTATGTATCCAAATTAAGCCGTTTGTGCTGACTGATCCTTAATTCATTGGTTGGAATTTTTGAAATGATTTCAATGAAATAGCCTCAACTATAAATAAACAAACAAATATAAAGGAACATGTATGAGTAGACTTCCCAGAATTCTACAGCAAAAGCTCATTTACACAAATATAAAATGTGATTTAATGACTTTTTGTATCACACATATTTTTTGGTCATCAATCATCAAAATTAAGTAATGAATAAAGAAAACTAAAAGAATGATTTCAAATTTCAAATGCCAATTAAGGTTTTCCAATTTGTATCCCCATATATCATACACTGCTATTTTCAAAGTTTAATAATAAAATTTGAAAATATCTCTTATTGTAGGTTATACACTATAAGGATTTATAAGTTTTCACTGTAGAATTCTAAGGAAAATTAAGAATATAACAAAACTAATCAAATTTAATCACAACAAAAATTAATAAAATAAGACACTAAAATATAATGCAGAAAATATAGGATTGGAAGTGAAAATATAAAAATTGTGTGCCTAAAACATTTCAATTATTACAGAAAGAACACATATACATGTATGTCTGAAAAGTTTTCCTGTATTCATAAAGTAACTTTAAACCTTTAATTAGAAAGTAATTTTCTTGTCAAAGGCTCAAATTTTGAGGAACTAAAGCATAAAATCTTAAAGAAGTAATAAATACTCTCCCAAAGGTAAGGGTTAATTGTGAAGAAGAAGAAGAAATGTAATAATGGCATAATTTGACTTCATTTTTTTTTTAAGATTTGTACTTTTATTTTGAAATGACAACTTAAAATTGTATCAAACATTTTAAGATTGAGTACTAAAAAATGAAAAGGTTAGTTCATGAGCAAATGGTGTGACATTATAGCATATTTCTTGATAATACATGTACATTAATATGCATGTTTTTTCTTTTCAGCAAATATTCGTACCATTTAAAAGCCTTTACAATAAAGACTGTAAAAAACTATCAATTGTTTTCACATATAAAACAAACAATTTTCAAGATTTCTAATCCTTTATATTAGCCAAAAGCCAAAATAAAAGACCCTTATTCCATATCCTTTCCAGGAATAAAACAACACATTCTACATAAAACATACACTATTCAAAATAATGTTAAAAGGAAACACACAGTACTAAACATTAACAAGCACACAGGAAAAATATTTTTAAAAGTGACCAATTTCAAACCTGCAAATGTGACATGGATTTTATATTCTGTTTTAAACAGCTGTATGTACTGGCGACAATCAGGGGCGAAATCTTTGACAGCCCACGATCTTAGAATGGAGTGCTCATCCTGTAAACAAAAATAGTATTCATAATAAATACACTAAAGAATTAATTTTTTAATTGTTAACTGAAAGGGGAGATAATTCACTTTGTTACTGTAAAGTGTCAAGACTCAAGACCTCTTTCGTTTTATATACCCTGGCAGACTCAAAATTCAAATTCAATTTGAATAATATGTCTAAAAGTGAATTCTGCTTTTGGACTTCTTCCTTAAACTTCATTGTGTAAAATTGCTGAAAAATATGGTAATATAGGAGACTGCTAAAAAGGGTAAACATAACTTCAACATTTCTGAAGAACAACTTGAAATTTTTTTGTTCCAAAATTTAGCCAGTGGGGGATCGGAGGCACATTCATTCAAATCAATTAAATATGGGTGTTTTCCTCAGAATTTTGTAAGCATTACAAGTAGAATGAACATTTTTGTTTTGTGGCTGGTTGGGGTCTCAAAAAAGTGCCTCCAATGCATTTAATTCTGGAAAATCCCTTATTATAACTCTCTGAAGTTTGTTGAGAAAAATGAAAGTTTTTAAATTTAATGTTTTGGGCTTTTGCAATCACCTGATAAACTATCTTTGAATTTTTGAACATGTTTCTTCAGTTAAGAAAAAGTAACTTACTGCTTCCTCCCTGTTCTGACAAAGACTTGGAGACAAAATAAAACAGGCGTCTGCTTCCTGTATCCTACAATCAATAATATTGAATAAATTTCAATTTGAAAATGTACTTAAGACATACACGCAACAACATTTTGTTATGAAGAAAAATAAACAGTGGTCAACATTAACAAGCAAACAAAGAATATTTTAGGTCCTTTTAAGAGCCAGTCTGTGGTAAAACCATGCAAAATGGTCCGAATCCAAAATTATCCGATCAGACTGATATTTTGTATTTTTGATACCTTATATGTAATAACTATTTGTGCAAAATATTTTGAAAAAATATTCAGCCATTATTTGTGTATGCAGAACATTCGATAATTGTCCATTTCTGTACTGACAAAAGGCCATTTTATGCCTATTTTAGGGTATTTTGACCTGGTTTTTTGTATTATTATAGAAAAGTTGCAGCTAAATGATAACTAATACCTTAACAAACAACTTAAAATGAAATAAAATTAGGATAGTTTTCAAAGTTTTGACATTTCTCAATACCCCTACTGGCAGGTTGATACTGCATGGTTTTGAAAAAGTGCCGATTCAGCAAAATTTGTTTTTTTTAAAGACCTGAATCTTGTAAGATCATGTTTTGTTTTTAATAAAATGTTATACAGCATGAAGCTTATATATTTATCTACAAAATACAAGAAAATGGTGCTCGGCAAATGATACCTTCTTACGATAAAATAACAATTTAAGATGGACATGATGGCAATTTGGCCCTATTTATGAATTTTTTATTGGTTACGTGAGAAACTTTACAAATGTATGTGATAGTCAAAATATAAGAAAATAATGACAGAACTAATGTTTATTGCTTATCTTGTTTGATTAAATGCAGTTTAACTTAGTTTTAATTGAAAATATACTACAGAAGTAGTCCATGTAAGACCCCATTTCAGCTAATTTTAGACGTTTGTTGTCTAAAATGGATATGGCTACTTTGTTAATTCTTGATATTTACATGTGTATTTGATGATATTACATACAGATATAAAGATTGAGACTGGGTGCTTCTTCCTAGAAAAGGGGGCCATTTTTTTATATTTGAATTAATCTTTATAAGCTTTATGTCAAATATCAAGCAGATAATGAGAAAAGTGTTACTTAAATTTGTGATACTGACATGAATGACAGATAGTGATCCCTATCTAGCTTCTAGGATAACAGTCGACATAACAACAATGTTAAGTTTCCTCATAGAATGTAATCTCCAACATCTTGAGGCATGTGAATAAGACATGTAAGATGCAGTTAGCCTTCTACTACCAGAGACAAACAAAAATATTTCAAATTGAAATAAAATTTATTTTATACCTACATGAATTAAAACAAATATACAGATAAATGGTTCAACTGTGGTGCAGACATTTTCATTAAAATGGTTATATAATTATTCAGGCTGTTTGCTTATAATTTTACTGTCTTATAATATTAGTAAAGTCTGCCATAAAGAGAAACATGCAAAACAGTCTGAATGCATGCAAACAGTGATAAGATCTGAAGCCAGCTGGTCGGATGACTCTTCAGGTCTAAGTATGCATCAATAAGAGCTTCAGTCAAAACATCCTGTTGCAATGTTGACTGTGTTTCGTCTGTTTTCCTCTTTTCTACTACAGATCAGAACACTTTACCGACTTGTATTGTGCAGGTACAATATAATTCAAAATCAAATCAATAATTTCTGATGATAATTTTGTATAAAAGCCATTGTACTTTTTGATACATCATCCCACGCCAGATTCAATTGGTTCCTAAATGGTGGATACTTTCCATTTCAAAGGAAATGCAAGCCTCTGTTGAGTTTCTCCCTGTCAGAAATGTTATCTGTTTCCCAATCTGATGCTAAATATTATGAAAAGTAAGTTGATGCTGTGAATATACTCCTATGAGAATCTGAGCATCTTTAATTTGGCTTTCATCTCCATCTAAAAAGATAAAAAATAAATCTACAAATTTTCTTAAACAATTTTATATATCCCTTATTAAATTAAAGATAAATGAATTTTCAAATATATACAATGTCCATGATATATGAGATAACTATGAAATCTATTTGGTTGGGACCCACTGAAAAAAAATATATAAGATATCTCAACTGGTGGAGTACAATCATTGCTTTACCACATCTAGCATGTCTGATAAGACCTCAATGTCTTAATGCAAAAACTTAACCAAACCATTCAAGCAGAAATTGTAGACCAAAGTGACCTTATCAATAGTAACCAAGTTGTACAACCCAAGATATCTATACACTGGTCAAGTATCAATGCAAAACCATGTCTATAATCTTACAGAGAGACCTAAACACACAAAATTAACCAAGTTGATCAAGTGGAAAATGTAGGTCAACATTACCTTTATAAAAGTGAATCATGTTGGACTTTCCAAAATCTATCCACTGGTTAAGTATCAAAGCTATACAATTGTGTACCTGAGATATTGACCTTAATGCAAAAAACTTAACCATGTCACTCATGTGGAAAATGTAGGTCAAAGTGACCTGAATTTTATCATTAACCCTATTGCCCAAAACCTATCCACTGGTCAAATATCATTGCTATACTACATGTTTCATGACTATATCTAGTGTCACTTAAGTGAAAATGTAGGTCATAATGACCTAATTATAAATGTTTATTAGGAATTCTAATATGAGGTCCTTGATTGAATCCATGTCCATGATAAAACTAACACAAAGCTATAATGTATACCAAGTACTGTAAAATTCAGAAATATTGCGTGCATTTATAATTGCGATTTTGTAATGTAACTTTAGACTGAAATGCGAATTTAATTTTGCTATATTTAGAAAATCCGTTTAATTCAAATAAAAATTCCAAAATGCGAGTTTAATTACTGCCATTATAACCCTGTTGCATTTTTCGTAATAATAAAACATCGCAATAATTTCACAATTTACAGTAATATTTTCACATTATTATCCCTTTTGGTGATAGTTAAAAAAAATTACCGCTGGTCGTCTCATGATTCCCTAACCCCACTTCCTCCCACTAAATGTATCTCTGTACATTTTACAATCAGTTTAAAATTAGAGGGTAGATGAGGGTTGGCGCCTTCAAACGAATTTGACCTCAAAGTGGTTGTTGTTTGTTGCTGTATATCATATTTGTTTTTCGTTCATTGTTTTGTACATTAATTAGGCCGTTAGTTTTCTCATTCTAAATAAATAGTTTAACATCTGCATTTTCTTGATAGCTGACTATGCGCCCGCAGCTGGTATGGTCTTTGTTCATTGTTGAAGGCCATACAGTCACCTATAGTTGTTAATTTCTATGTCATCTAGTCTCTTGTGGAGCATGTCACATTTGCAATCAATTCAAATCCCTTTTTTATAAATGCAATATAACATTCTCATACATGTATGTTTTCTTACCATAATCTTTTTTGTATCAACTTTGATTCCTCCATCAGCTACTGTTTGTCTAATCTTAGTAAAACACTGCTTGCAGAAACCTACATGTACAATGTATGCCTTTGTAAAAAAATGGAATTATGCAGCCAGTCAATGGTACCATACACACTAAAAACATCAATAAAGCACGATCATGTCAATGTCCAGATGAACAATGTTTCAGGTGTGAACAATCAATCAATTTATAAACCTGTTGTTGTAAGGCATAATGCCAGTGAATAAATTATAATAGACAAATCTGTTTTATTAAATTAAAGGTTTAAACTAATTTATTTACATAAAAGCATACCTCATTCGAATACATGGACATAATGGAGACATCATTAAAGTCAATAAGCAGAATGAATATCAAGACTACATGTAAACGTCATACAAGTGAGAAACTCACACCCTATAAAAACCTAGATTTTGTGCTTTCATTTCAGACAAATAAAAGGGGAATTGAGATTTAAGTGACAAAAACAAAACAAATTTAACCTCACTACATTTATGTATGCCCTTTCCAATTAAGGAATACATGTAGTGCAGGTTTTCTTTATATTTGTTGACTCATTTCTGGTAATTTACAGCTCGCAATTAGATGGTGGTTGTCATGGTTGTGCATGTTGCATATATCACATATCTACATGTATTAGAAATAAAATCCTTTTTGCATATATATATATATATATATATATAAGAAAAGTTAAGTAGAATCCGTATGCTGGTAACATATAAGAAAATTATTAAACGATAATAACGGTTTCAATTCATCACTTTTACTAGTACTTTCACTGCTTTCACAGATCTTCAGGTAATGTGACTTGTATACATAAGTATAATATAAAACAATTGATTGACGTTAACAATAGTATGACGTTAACAAATACAAGGGAGACTACTAATGTCATTTTAAGTCTTTAAAATGTTACGTTAAAATTAAAATATTATTTATCATTTAATCCCGGGTTGAGAATGTTTATGAATAATTCTTCTTTCTTCCTCCGGAGAAAATCATTTTGACGATTGACCATATACAATGGAAATATTTTAAATCGTCCATTAGAACAACGATGGAAATGGTCGTTAGCCCTGATGAGTGTTAAATCCTCATGGTTGGTTTGCTGTCTATGTAAAGTCATTCTAGTCCGCAGTTCATTTTTGTCTCTCCAATATAGAATTCCTCACAATTTGAACATATGAGAGAATAGATGACGTTTGAACTTTTACAAGACATATTTTGTTTAACTATAAAATGCTTTCCATTTTGAAATAAATTGAACTTTCTTCTATTAAATCTGGACAAGTCATACATCTTTTATCGGTACATTTTTTTTTACAATAGGCAAAGTTTTATTAAAGTCAAATTTTGAAGATGTTAAATATCGTTTCAGACTTTTCGACTGTCGATAATAATGTTGATAATCTTCTTTTTAGTAAGACTCTGTCCATTTTTTCGCTTTTGTGTAAATTTGTTTCAATTTGTCGCATGAAACTAAATATATCATAATCTCGTGGATTATATGTTGTGACAAATGGGATAATTTTGTTTAAATTGTTCAATGATTCTTCGGTTGTTTCGGATCGCCGTGATTCTGTAACAATTGGTCCTTTTGTCAGTGCCTTTTGAATTCGTAATTTATTACTTGTTCGGATATTGTTGCTTTTTAAATACGCTTTTAATTCTTCCAATCTTTTATTGCGTAATATGTCTGTACTAGTAATGGTAATTATTCTTGACGCTAGATCAAAAGGTATATTTAATTTTACATGTTCTGGATGGTTTGAGTAAAATTTAAATACATATGTGTATCAGTGTCTTTAGAGAAGATATCTGTGACAATTTCATTGTTTTCCGTTATAATTACTAAAATATCCAAAAACGGCATTTTCCTGACATTTCTGTTAATAGTGAAACGAATATGTGGATTTAAAGAATTTAAATCAGAATGAAAATCTGAGACAGATATATCCGAATTCCAAATTATAAAACAATCGTCAAGAAATCGTTTCCAGTTTTGACGTATGTAAATGGCAAATTCATTTCCGTATTCATGACTCATTTTTTCGTATAATAATTGTTCCAAATATCCAAGTACCAAAGTGGCATATGAAGGCGCCATTTTAGTACCCATAGCTGTTCCTTTTTTCTGATGATAGTATGTGCCGTCAAAGTAAAAAATATTTCTTTCTAGTATAAGTTTTAAAGATGCAAGGATAAGTTCTTTTGTTAATCTGTTTTCAATGACGTTTCCGTATTTTCTAACCAATATTTTACGGCTGTAATTCCTAAGTCATGAGGGATATTTGTGTATAGGCTGACAATATCAAAAGTAATGAGTTCTGAATCAGGATTTACAGTTCTTGGTAGATGATTTAAAAATTCCAAATCGTCTCGTATAAAACTGGGAACTTCACGACATAAAGGTTTAAGCACAATGTCTATAAAATGGCTTAAATTCTGTGTAACGCTGTTGGGTCCGCCCACAATAGTTTGAAATTTTAAATCATTTGGTCTTAAAAGTTCGATGTATTCACTGTTCTGTTCTGATACCGCATTTGAAATTTCCTCACTTTTGTGAATTTTGGTAAACCATAGAAATAGCTTTCTGAAAATTTAGAGTTTGAAATGTAATCTATCTCTTCTTCATACAATTCCGTCTTATGTTTCTTTAGTAATTTTTAATCATTGTACTTGTTTGTCCATTTTTTATCTGTCACCTCATAAAGACATTTCATCTTGTAACATGTTTAAAATATTATCTCTGTAATACTCACGGTCCATGATAACAACTGCATTACCTTTATCCGCTTCTTTTATTATTATTGATTTATCTGATATTAAATTTTGCAAAGCTGTTTTCTCCTCGTGGGTTAAATTGTCCTTGACATTTTTATTGCTTGTAAGTGAATTCGTTTTTAATGTTTTAATTGTTTCTTCTAAATCTTTATCTTTTGTGGGTTTGGGAATCCAGTCTGATTTATTTCTTACTAGTGGTTTATTTCTCTTTCTTCGTTTTCTTCATTATCCTCACAAAAATATAATTTATCCTCAATCTTCAGCCAATTCATCAATGTCGGCTCCAAGTTGTGTTTATCCTCATTAGGAGTTGGTGTAAATTTCAATCCTCTTTTAAAAGATTTATTTCCTTAATTGTAATTTTTATCGACAAGTTTATAATTCTAGGTGAATTTTTCTGTGTTTGTTAGGCTATTTCCTTCGGGAACGTCTCCTCGTAATTCGTGTTGCCTGATGATTGAATTGTGTTCCGTATACTGCGGTCTGTTGTCCCTCCACCTTTGTCGCTCATCATCGTTGTCCTAAAAATGGTTTTGTACGTTTTCCCTATGTATGTAGTACCATTATCATTTACAAAATTTTGTTGTCTTCTATCTTGTGCAGGATTTCTTCGTAATCTCAAATTATAGTTATTCTGATTCGCATTTGTAGTTTGTTTAGAATAATGCTTTTGATGTTGTTGAAATTTTGGTTTATTTCGGGGCTGGAAATTTATGCGCGGATTATGTGATACTTTGTTTGTTAGGTTATTGTCGGTATTATGTGAAGTTCCGGATAATTTCTTTGTACTTTCCTTTCTTTATGTGGAAAGGTTTTCTTTCTATATTCGTTATCAAACTGTGTGTTTTCTTCAGTAACGAATAAATCACCGAAATGTTCTTCGTATTCTTCAAGCCATAGCTGTTTCCGTTCCCAGATTTGTACAGATTTAATTTCTTCTTTTCACAATCAGATCTCCATAAATTGTTAATACTTCCTGTGATCTCGGCGTTAAATTTTGCAGCAAAAGTTTCGTACATTTCTTCATCTATTTTTTGTAGTTATGTTCATATCTGCTAGCTTTATTTTTCAATAGTTTAATTTCAACCTCAAAATTACGAATAGCATTCTCGCGAATATCAATGTCATCAGTGTGTTCTCTGGGAATGGTTTTGGTCTAAACTTCCTTGGAATTACTGACTTTTCTTTTCCAACCATGTTTCAGTAAATAATTACAGTATTTTGACTTTTAAGAAAGTTCCAGATATTTTGTTTTCTCTCATTTAATTTTCGTTTCCATAATGAGATAATGGATTTTCTTACATTGTAAATATCTTGTGAAGAATTTATCATAAGTTCTTGTGAGTTGACGACTTGCTGCTCATCCACAATATTGAAAGATATTTTCAGTTCTCGTTTAAGAGTTTCAACGATTTTAGATTCATCAATTTTTGTGTCTTTGAGATATTTATCAGCTCTCTTAAATCTTCATGAATTAATATCAACTTACTTGATAATTCTTGAAATGCTATAGTCTCCATATTAATAATGATCCTCAATTGTTCGAATCCGAGTATTATCATTCCAATACATACGTAAGTAGATAAGAAAAAGTTAAGTAGAATCCGTATGCTGGTAACATATAAGAAAATTATTAAAAGATAATAACGGTTTCAATTCATCACTTTTACTAGTACTTTCACTGCTTTCACAGATCTTCAGGTAATGTGACTTGTATACATAAGTATAATATAAAACAATTGATTGACGTTAACAATAGTATGATGTTAACAAATACAAGGAGACTACTAATGTCATTTTAAGTCAGGGCTCACACTACTTCAGAATCATAGGAGAAGTGACTTCTCTTTGAAACTGATAGGGAGAAGTGGTGAGATTTGAAAGAGAAGTGCTCCTTCGCTGCACTACAATGTTTTGATTTTCTATAGTATAAAGGGTCATATGTAAATAATGTTCTTTTATATTGTTCAATTCATATCTGAGTATACAATTAAATTAACAGTTCAAATTCAAAGTTGTTTAAGTTTAGGTTCTTGTGAGAAACTACCAACTAAATATCTAGCACTAAAAAGATTTTTTTTTTTTTTTATGTCAAAAAGGTAAAGAAATTATAATATGTGAATTACAATTCAATTAAAACCTATCTTGTTTATCATGTTATGAAATTCAGCGTTTCTCATCAAAAGATATACAAAGTTAAGCTGGGCCATAATATATTGATATTAGTAGTTAAGCAACTTTAATCAATATTTTGAAACAATCCATATAAATTTTATGGAATTATATACATTAATCAATTAGATCTGACCAAAAGTCTGTTAATGCGTGTGGAATGTGTAATTTTTCCTTTTGGGATCAATATTCTTCTGTCAGCTTTTCCATTCATGCGTCCGTAGTTATTATTGTAAAAATACGGATTTCGGTCATAGCTGGTCCGGTTCCGATCCGTAGTTAGTAAACGATTAATGGCGGACGAAGAAAATTTACAAAATAAACGATTTTGACAAGCTATTTGGAAAGGAATATGACGTTTTAATGCAATAAATGGATTAAACATTTACTGAGGCAACTTTTATCACTTTCAAATGAAGTAACAAACTTATTTTGCTGCCAAAGTTAGATTGATGTACGCTCTCTAAGTAACAAGTACAGGAAGTGCATAGTGATAAAAGTTGTCTTTTAATTAAATAACCTGCTACACACTGTAAAGTCAATGCTTAAACCTCTTTTTAAGAAAATGAATGGTTTATGTCTGAATTTCTTTAATAATCGATAAAAATTGATGTTTTATCAACTTGGTAAAATTGAAAATGTCCGATGACGAAAGCGACTGAAAGCGAGTATCGTAAACAACAGGGCGACTTGTTTTCGCTTTTGAGGGTCGGGCAAAGCGAAGTGATGGACGGAAAGCAACTTCTTTGCCCTAGTCGCCTGGTAGCGTGAGCCCTGTTAAGTCTTTAAAATGTTACGTTAAAATTAAAATATTATTTATCATTTAATCCCGGGTTGAGAATGTTTATGAATAATTCTTCTTTCTTCCTCCGGAGAAAATCATTTTGACGATTGACCATATACAATGGAAATATTTTAAATCGTCCATTAGAACAACGATAGAAATGGTCATTAGCCCTGATGAGTGTTAAATCCTCATGGTTGGTTTGCTGTCTATGTAAAGTCATTCTAGTCCGCAGTTCATTTTTGTCTCTCCAATATAGAATTCTCACAATTTGAACATATAAGAGAATAGATGACGTTTGAACTTTTACAAGACATATTTTGTTTAACTGTAAAATGCTTTTCAGTTTTGAAATAAATTGAACTTTCTTCTATTAAATCTGGACAAGTCATACATCTTTCATCGGTACATGTACATTTTTTTACAATAGGCAAAGTTTCATTAAAGTCAAATTTTGAAGATGTTAAATATCGTTTCAGACTTTTCGACTGTCTTTTACTGTTGATAATCTTCTTTTTTGTAAGACTTTGTCCATTTTTTCACTTCTGTGTAAATTTGTTTCAATTTGTTACATAATACATGTACCTCGCCACTATGTCATGCATACATGTATGGGGCAGTTTTAAAAATGAATCTTTTCCTAATACATAGGTGGATCCATCCAGGAGGGACCGGTGGTCAAAATAATTATGATGTCTTGAAAGGCGATTTTATTTTTGGCTATGGCACCTGCGTCGCAGTAAGGCATCAAAGCAAAAAAATAAAATAGCCTTTCAAGACGTCATATATATTTCATGTATTTGGACTAGGGCCAGTAAGGGACCAGTTGGTTAGAACCTTCCCTTTTTTTGCTGATTAATGCTTTTGAATAGGGACATATGGATGGACCTCCCTTTTTATCCTTCTAAGAACCCCCACCCTTTTTTAAAATTGGCTAGATCCACCCCTGTCATAATTAACTAATTTATTTTTGTCGTTTACCTGACCCTTTTGGAATTAGTTGTCATTACAAAAGTCAGTATTCCTATGACAGGGTTGTTGTGGTTCCTCCATCACTATCAGCTTTTCGCAAGTTTTTGAGTTTTGCCTTAATGTCAGCAGGATGATCTTTGAATCTACACTTTGTTGAATAGTCCCACCAATATATCCCAAGTCTCTGTGCCATCGGCATGGACATATTGACATTTTTATAGCAGCACGATCAACAGAAAACAATGTTAAGTTCTGTGTATAAAATAGTCCTGCTGGAACATGTGGAAAGTTTGATAAACAGGCCTCACTGCCCTCAGTGCTGTGGATAAATTTAAGGTGGTTGTGTCCTTTGTACAAAGATAAACCTTGTCTAGCAGATGAGTTGTATAGTGCTTTGGTTGTCCACAACAACATCCAAGATTCGAAAAATCCGACCGAACAGAGACGTCTGCTTTTCATCACTGGAGGCTGCCATATTTGCCGGTGAAAGATTTCCACTAAGGAGACAATTTAACCACAAAAATAACACTGAGGCTACCTTTGAGAACTAAATGTTAAATTTTGCAAATTAACAAGAAAAAAACATATATTAAGCCAGAAATATTTTTCAACATAAAATAAATCAATTTAAGCCCAGTTCCCGCCTACTTTAAGCAATTTTAGTTAAATAACAAGGCACAAACTATTAGAATTATTGAATTTTATGATTATTTAAGGAGTATTTTGATCAACTTTCCATTATATGCCAAGTTAAAATTTTACCTGTCTTAGAACTGATATACACCTTTCAACATATTATAAAAGTTAAGAATGAAAAATATGATCTTGAGAGAAAACTGCTATTGAGTACATGTAGTTTATGCAAGTTGTTTATTACATCTGTTGCTTGCTGAACTTTCTGGCAACCTGCCAAAAGGTCCAAACTTCTCAAAAGCTATTTTTTGGTAACCAACTAATGTTCTTTGCAAAATATGATAAAAATAATATTTCATTTAAGAGCTATATCAATTATCCAGACCCTTAAAAAGTGCCTAAATAAGGTGTATTTTTTTAGCCATTTTTAAAATAATTCACTAATATGCAAATTAGGCTGTTTAATGGAAAGTAGCGTAAATTAACAAAAATTTTTTTATCTTAACTCGTGAATACCCAAAGATTTTGGAAATATATATATATAATTTTGGCAAGTTGTAACTATCAATTTAGACGAAATTTGGGATTTTGCATGGTTTTATGGCAGACTGGCTCTTAAGGCATATAGCTCTTCAACTGTTTCGTACTTATACATACTTGGCTTTTGAATATTCAGCTTTGAGCATTCCTGATGAAGGAAAATCCAGAAAAGAGCTTTGGATCGATTGGCGCATGAAATTTATAAAGTGAGCTGCGTGGGATAGAAATCGACCTTATGCAAGTGCACATATACATGTACATGTATAAAACTTTGATCGATTTTGGGACATTCATATACGAAATTAAAGATGAATTTTGGTCTGTTTTGTAGATTTTCTTAGAACAGCTCAATTTTCAAACAGTTACAGACTTTCCATAGAGATTTTTCCAACCCCAAAAGTTTAACATAAGTGTGTTGAAATTCATTTGCATAAGGTTGATTTCTATCCGACGCAGCTCAAATGTTATTTTCATTTTTGGTAACTCCATTATTAACCCAAAATGAAATGTTTCATGTCATTGGTTGAATTTTCATTGTTTGGGATGTTATCAGCCAATCACAATATTTTAGTGTACACTTTTGAAAATATTACCCAGACTGCATTGGATTCTGAATGGAGAATTGGAGTTCATTTATTTGAATTTGCACATAGTAAAAGAACAAAATAGTTTCTGAATTCAGTACCAATTGTAGATATGTACCTGATAATAAATCACTCAATTTCACTCTGTAAATAAAAGAATTAATTTTTAACCATACCTGCATCTTTTTAAGTCAATATCTTTGAGAGCTGATCCTTGGATATATACCACTCTGTTGACCCATTTAGGATCCTTTAATATTACTTGTAAGTTACTATCTTTTTCATCAGAACTCACAAACACTACAACATGTTCCTGAAGAGAGAGAAAGTAGAGTTACTAAAGACAAATGGAAAAAAATCAAATCCTGAAGATGGAGAAAGTCAGGTAAAATATACACCAAAAATAGAGGAAACCACACCAGCCAAAAAAAAAAAAAAAGACGTCAAAATTCAAAATCTAAGAGCAATACATGAACAAGACAAAACTAAAGAAATTAAACTGAGGCAGAGAAATGAGATATATATGTTTGGTAACTAGGCATCTTATGAAAGGAAGGTAAATTTTAGCAGAGGGAGGTGTTAAGGCCTTTAACAATCTGAAAGAAAAATGCATGGCAAGGGACCAAGAGACGAACCCATTAACTAAGCTCCAGTTTGAATATGTATTGTGTAGAAGTTATGTTTTAACTCGTAATTGCAAAATAAACAGCTGCGCCATGAGCGCATGATATGCCGTCACGTTTTCAAAGAATAAAGTTCAATGACTTCTCAATGTCATATCCTAAATTTATAAAAACTAAAGGGATGTTATCTTAATAGATATAAATCAGTCACCAAAGTTTAATGAAAACTGCTCAAAGCACATTAAGGATATTGTCAGAAAACTGGAAAATCCCCTTTTTATGAATGAAACCTCGTAACTAGTAAACGTTAAATCTGAAATTAATAAAATTGAAAAGGACCTTACGTCAATAGATATAAACAATTTACCAAAGTTTCATGAAAACTTCTGAAAGCATTTTGAGTTATTGTCTGAAAACTGGAAAATCCCCTTTTTAATGAACAAAACCCCATAACTAGTAAACCTAAAATCTGAAATTTATAAAAATCGAAAGGAAGCTCATGTCAATATATATAAACAATTCACCAAAGTTTGTTGCAAATTGGTGAAAGTGTTTTGAGTTATTGTCCAAAACTGGAAAATCCTCTTTTGTTATGAATAAAACCCCAAAACTCGGAAACGTCACATCTGAAATTTATAAAAACGAAAGGAGCTCACGTCAATATATATAAACAATTCACCAAAGTTTCATGCAAATTGGTTAAAGCGTTTTGAGTTAAAGTCCGATATGTTCACAACGGATGGACGGACAGACGGACAATGGTATACCATAATACGTCCGTAACGGGCGTATAAAACAAACGAAAAACATACTGGACATATTTGTGTATTAACATTAATAAATTCAGTAAGCCGTGAACAGTTAAGAAATCATAAGAACAAAAATGTTTTGAAAACAGAATATTTAATTACTTGTAGACATTACCTCTAATTTAGGATGTGCATAAAATTCTAAGAGAAAATCCATCACATTGTCTGCAGTAAGATGACTACTAAACACGACAACATGACGATGACCTAACGCATCATTTCTACTGTATTCTCCTCCTGTCTTCTTTCTCTCTCTCCATACAGACGTTATTCCTTCGATCTAAAATAAAAGTTTCACCATAAATGAGGGTTATTTATTTGTGTTTTCCATATTTTACAATTATGACAGATCTTTTTTTTTTTTAACTTTTCTTTTGTGTAGTACATTCCCAATCTCTTTTGGTCTTGTATACTGCAAAGTGGAAAATTTCCGCAAGGTTTTTTATTATCTTGATATAATCCCCACATCAATTTGTTCTTCAAAGAAAATAAGTATCACTGACAAGAAAATCACCTAGAAATCACAAAATTTAAACTACATTACAGTAATATTAAGTTTATATACAGTCAAGGGTCTGACTTAAGCAAGTTATTACAGAAAATAACATGCATACTGTTATTGTGGGAATTCTGAGAGAGTTATCTCATCCTGTCATAAATTGTGTTGAAAATTTATATAGCCTTTAAGATGTCTTAATCATTTGAACTAATAAAAGGTTTGTTGTTCATTTTGCAGATATCTAACAATTTTTCTGGCCTATATTAAGTGTACTTTATTGTATTTCTAACCTGTCTTGGAACAAAGGCAAAAGCAAAACAAATCATAAACGTCATGAAGAGTTGTCCTAGCCATGTATCAGGTGAAATATCTCCATAACCCACTGTCGAGAATGTGACGATAACGAAATAAACAGACTCAAACATGGACAGCTGTTTCCCTTCACTCCCTCGCTGTATATGCTGTATACCACATATTCTAAAAGAAATAAGTCACCATATTAAGTACTGTTCCATTTAAAATTAGGGCAAGACTTGCTACATGTCCTAGAGTATTATTTGCTGTGTTTGAAATCTATTGGAATAAACAGGAATAAAAGCCCTGTTCATTGATAATTTTCTATGTTTTCTATGTATTGTGTGCGATTTTGTCCCATGTACATTTACTCCATATCCTTTCATTTTCTATTAAAATATTGGGATTTTATTTGAATTCACTTCTTAGATTCCATTTAAATTTTGTTTCTTAAAATGTGACTTGTTTTTTCCAAGAATGGATTGTCATGAATGTACCAAGTAGGAAATAATTTATTCAAAATGTTTTGTGTGGCTTTCAAATGATAATGTACATGTAAAATTCAAAATAATTTTGGAGTATACCATGCAGCGTTTTCTTTGAAATCAAATTAGGACTTTTGTGCATTAAAATACTGTTTAATCAAGGAATTTACTTTTATAGGCTTAGAATTAGTTGATCTAAAAGGTAAAAAAGCAAAACTGGAGTGCAAGTGAAGTAAGAGAAATAAGTTATTCCAACAGGTCTCTGTGGCTTTAAATGTGATTTAAAAAAATCATTATAAAATTTTAGATCTAATATGAAGATGATTCACCTTCAAATGGAAATTAAATAAAATGTGAATACAGTGGTATAGTAAAATCAAGTGATAAAATGAAATATATAAATAAAATATTTCAAAAATTTGTAAAGTCAGGATAATTGTTTTGAATGTGAAATTGGAAATAATCAAAATTACAAAATTTTGGACGTAATATAAAGACTCTGCACCATATTTAATTGGGACATATATACATCACTGGAAATTAAACAGAATACTGTGGATATAGTAAAATCTAGTGATATAGTGAAAATGTAAGAAAATATTCCCAAAATTAGGTAAGTATTTAAAATTATTTCATATAGTGAAACTGATATACTGGATGAGATGTCAATAAATAAATAAATAAATAAAAGTTTATTCATAATACATGTATCATTTATGATATTTCACTATGCATATAGGTAAAATTATGGAAACAAGTGAAACTGCCATCTACTGCTCACTGATGATACCCCGCCCAACTACTTGATGGTAAACAGGAAGTTGTTGAGTAGTGAGTCTGAAAATGCATCACACGGTGACTTATATAAACCCTGAAACCAAATTTCAGAAATCCTTGTAATGTAGTTCCTGAGAAAATGTAATGAAAATTTTCAACTTGGATGTCATGTGTAAAATGTTGTAAGTATTCGGTAAACAGGAAGTTGGTGAGTGATGAATCTGAAAACGCATCGCACGTATACCTGACTCATATAAACCCTAAAACCAAATTTCAGAAATCCTTGTAATGTAGTTTCTGAGACAGATGCGACGAAAAATATTCCTGGGATGGACCGACGGACTGACGGAAGGACAGACAGAGGTAAACAGTATACCCCACTTGTTTTAAAGCGGGGTATAATAACCACTTTTTAAAGCTGGGGTATAATTATAAAATAAATAAGATTTTCACAAGAGTAAAAAATAATTTTGAGTTATCTCCCATTAGAAAAGTCAAAGAGATGAAAGAGGTCTTTTCAACAATATAAAAGAAATCCCAGCACTCATACATAGTATTAGGCTATGAAAACATTATGAGGAAATGTGGTCCATGACATGACATGCAATTAAATACCCTGCAAGAAAAAAAGCATATACCGGTACATTCTTGTTCTGGCTTGCTCACTCCTAAAATTTGAAATAACAACTAGTAAAATAGAAATCTATCTTTAACTTCTAAATGTTGTGCTTCTGAGGCAATTGTATGGTCAATTACTTAAGGAATGTCATTCTTTTCAATGAAAAAGAATTTAATTACAATGTTAAATTCCTGTTTTAGGATTCTCTAATGAAAACATGGGAAATGAATTTGTTGAAATATCAGTAGTTTTATAACAAATTTTAAAACATGAATAAAGTTTGTGGTAATACTTTATTTATATAAATACCATACTTAGATTTAAACGATATTCATGTAATGTTATGTGACAAATATAAAACTGAAGGCTCAAAATGCTACGTACACAGATAACTTTTGAAAGACCTATCCCTGTTACACTACCCAACAGAATCCATTTAGACTCTAAAAGCATGAGTGATCATCTATTCTTCATCTCAAACAATATCAATTTAAATGTCCCAATTGTATTGTCAATTTTACAATCTGGTTGAACAATAGGTAAAGGTAAACAGCAACACCTATAGTCAATTAGTCACAGTAAGAAAGATTAAAATTTTGTTTACATAATACATCCTCATCCCTATTGGAATATTTTTGGGGTCAATAAAACAAACTAACCAAATAATTTTTATTTTCTTCTATTTTAAGTAAAGAAAAGGGGAGTGAGTTTCTAAGTTTAATGGGAATGTATACATATAATACATATTCTACCTACCATGAGAAAGACACATAAGAAACTTTTGTTTTATTTTTAGCAGAAATTATAAAAGACGGTCTACCTATTGAACTATTGCACCATTAATATCAATAGATGACGTTTGAACTCTGACGTCACAAATGTATAAATATAGGCTATAAAATGCACTTGCTTTCACAGAGTATATAAAGAGGATTTAAAACGCAAAAGAAAACATTGTGAACTTGCAGCCATAGAATGTAAACCTACGTATTAAAAGAAAATTGCACAACAGGAGGGACAAAACCTTTCTCACTAGGTAAGTAGAATTTCTCACATTGTTTTAATGAATATTATTGGAAACAAATATAGTATATAAATAATTTGTAAAGGTTCTGTGTAACCCTATGTCTTAATTGCCTGTAAGTGCTGCTGTCGGTGTATAAGTGTAATTGTTGATCACCAAAAACTAAGTCAAATGATCAGTAAAATATACAAAGAAAGAATTATTTGAAACTGGAATAATTTTGAATTTTGTTTAATAGCGCTCTCATGTGTACAATTCTTCCAGATTTTTATGAAATTTATATCATAAGGTTTATCATGTTTATATCATTAATGTTAGGACAAATTAGAAAATAAGAGATGATCAAATATTATTAAAAAGTTATGCCCTAGGAAATATGAATATTAAATGGAAATTGCATTGCATTTGCTATGAAGCCTTCATTTCTCTTAAGATATTTATATAAAGTTTTAAAGAAAAAAAAGAGTAGTTTTTCAGTTATTGACCTTGTACCTTGGATAGATAAAATATGTGCAACTCCGGGACATTCGAACTCTGTTCTTTTATTTAAGTATTTTTATTTACACACAAACTCAAACAACATTTGAATTATTGTAAACTAAGAAATCTTTGAAATACTTTTACTTTTTAATATACTTACGTGGTGAATATGAAACAAGCCAGTGTTACAACTAAAATCAACATCTGTTGAGACAATGTCACAGATATAGTCTGGAATCGTTGTTTGGTTAGATGTAGGTCATGCTGAAATATAATTGTAAATAATAGAAATCACTGATTGAAAATTGGTTCTAAACATCAAAGAGTTATTATAACACTGAAATTGTTATCAATTACATCTAACTTTGTGAAAAGTTGATTAAAATGGTGGAATTGATTGATTGTAGGTTGTTTGTCCTCCTAATTTAATTGAGATCGATCAATTTTATTTGATTCAATAGACAATCGACAGGCAGTAATGTTAGAGAATAGTCCTTTGAACTTATAGAACAGTCTTTGCCCTTAACCACAGGCCCATCAGCCTGGGCTTGTAAAACTTCTGTTGGGCCTGTAAAATCATCTCCATAGGCCAATATAATCTAACTAAAATTTTCTTAAAATTCAGCTTCAGGCCTTTAGATTCAAAGTCTATTATGAAGACTGATAGAACAGATAAATTTAATAGATTAAAATAAAAAACTGTTTTTAACACATATTACTACTTTCAGGAGATGTAGTGAACTGCCTGCACTCAGAACAGATGAAAGCTGTGCGAAAATTCAGACCACTGACATCACTTTTATCACACTTGGCTTTGCCAAACAGGATAGAAAGAAACATATTGGTCACACAAATCTTTGTTCTTGGTCCTACTTATACTGGAAATACTGCTTTAGATCCAAGAAGAGATCACACTATTTAGACAAAACCATACGGTTACAGAAAACTTTATAGCTAGATGAAAGAGAAAAGTTATTTCTAGACCTATGTGAACCTCACAGATCAGTAACTTCTCTTGATTGATTCAGAATCTTCAGGAAAAGGAAAATATCTGCACA
Source organism: Mytilus coruscus (assembly GCA_017311375.1). Taxonomy (NCBI): domain Eukaryota; kingdom Metazoa; phylum Mollusca; class Bivalvia; order Mytilida; family Mytilidae; genus Mytilus; species Mytilus coruscus. The sequence goes on from JAASAO010002952.1 coordinate 27,725, forward strand.
CTCAACTAGAGCCATAGGTTCCTCTTGGACACTCTTTAAAGGAGCATCAATTTTCTCCATCTTAGAATCAGAACATTGGTGTTCAGAGCCTAAGCTCAGTAGATTGTATTTGCTTGAATTAGATGTTAATGTGTTACTATTTTGGGCAGTTATTCAGCAAGATTTTGTTACTTTATGTGTATGCTTTGGTGGAAGCATTTTAAAGTGGTGGAAGAATGTTATTTTCTTTTCAACTCAGAAAGTTCTTCAAATGAACTTTTGAATGACTTGCTATCACAGAAGTTTTTCTGTTTGATGTGTTTATGGAACGTGATCTCTTGATTTCAGGAGAGAAATAATTTTATTTATAACACATCATCTTAGGTTCAGACTGCTTTAAAATCAGAAGTAATCCTATAATATATTCCCCGACTGGTAAGTAAACATAGATATAATATAACATTGAGAATTTGTATTCAAGTTATAATATTTATGAATTATTTTAGTTACCAGCCAATTTCCTATCTTCTTCCCAGTTAAAAATTTCGGTAAAAGGACTGTTTTGTTTTAGCAAATAAACTGAGGTGTCTGAATACCCTTTTGATTTAAGTGTTTTAGATGTCATTTGTAAAAGAATTATGCCCTCGAAAACATTAAGTATATGGAAAATTGCATTGTTAGCACTCTCATATGTACAATTCTCACCAGAATTTAATAAAACTTAAATCATAGGTTTGAATCACAGTTTAAAATTAGTCAAAATGACCCTGAACATATCATTTCACCCTCAAAACATCAGCTTTATCAGTTATATGACACTCATTCTCAAGTTACGGTGGCTAAGGCATATGTTCAAATCAATTATAATAAAGGTTACAAAATTACATTAAAACCTTTCATACATTATACCTAAATAAACCTGTTAATCAAAACTGCTATTCTTTTCTACTCACAAACATGGATAAAAAAATTACCAGCTCTTAGTTTTGGCGCTCTAATGTCCAATTTGTGACAAAATATTTACGTGATTTGCAACTGACTGTTTTAAACATATTAAATAGAGCCAATGCTCATTCATATACTTCGAAATATTGAGTTGTCTAAATAGAACAACAGTTTTGACTTTCAAATTCACTTCTGATTACCATGGTCCGAAATTCATATGACCGAATCAGACAAATCAAAACTGGGTCCGTTTTTAAACTTTAGATGTTCCTTTAACTCTATAAAATCACTTTCTTTGATTTAAATTATTTTCTGTTCAATTCATTGTAAATAAACAAATTATGGCTGATACTTTTTTGAATAATCATAATGAAATATGAAAAGATTTTCCCAAAGAAGTGTTGGCATAGTAGATATTTTAAACTTTTCATAGACCTGTGTAAAGGTAACGTAAAAATCAATAATCTAACTGATTAAATTTTAATCCTAAGTTCTGACTATAAACATTGAAGGTTTATTTAATGAATGAAAAACGAATAGATTAACTCAGACATATGTCTACCATCAAATAAAAGACGAAAATTTCAAAATTTTAATTGGTAACGTAAATATCAAAATGCAAAGAATATGCATCAAACATGTTAAACAATTCAACAAATATGTTTTATTTATTTGTGTTCATTTCATGAGCTTCAAAGTTGTTCTCAATTCTAGTTCTGTCCTCTGGGCTGATTTTCCAAAATCTTTTGCTCTTGCCGGAAGGTTCTAGATGGTCAAGTTTATAGAAGACGTCTGATTTTTTGCACCATATCGTGTCAGGTGAAGTTGGCCACCTAAACATAGCTTTGGCTCTTTCTAGAAAGGTAACCTGTACATCTTCGTCGTCCATATCTAAAATTTTCCCGATGTACCACTGACCTTCATAAACACATGCAATAAAGTCATCCACTGACACTTCTACTATTATTATTTCATGATAATCTTCATTTTGGATCTCATTACTTTCTTGTAATTCGTTTTGTGTAACTGTTTCTTCTGTGTGACTGTTATGATTTGTGTTACCTTCATATGTCTGTCTATTCCAGGATTCACAGAATTCCCTTTCAAGCATGTGTCACAGTAGCATGATGTTTCTCTGGTGCAAAGTTCGCCCGTCTGTAAGTCATAGGCTACAGCATGAAACGTCATTGTTTCTTTAATTGGCTTCAGCTTTAGTTTATTTAGTTGGTCGAGCATCTTCTTGCAATCTTCGTTTTTACAAACAAAACTTCACTTCTTTCATGTTTGAAGTTATAGACCAATCAAAAATTCTTTAGGATCTTGAATAACAACTGCTCCTCTCTTCACTGTTTCGTCAGCCATTCTTTGATTGTTCCACCAAGACCGTCGCAAGGCCCTTGCCATGCCCAGACTCAAAATAATTCCAACGGGCCTGAATTCCATAAACTGATGAATGATTTGCTACGAGATCAAAAATGGTTTTATTGCGGTATTGGCTTGATGGACTATCCGTCCAGTAGTGGACACACTCAACATTTGGACAGATTTCCTTCAAGACTGGAATTAAAAATCAAGAAATGTACACACTGTACTGGTAGAATGAGAAAGTTCATCAGAAATTATTGCGATGCTTTTGTGTTCTAATTTTGATTGGCCACGGAAATATACAACTACTGGGTGTATGGTGACTGGGGTCTGGTTCCAATATGCACTCTGTACCTCTGCTAGGGACTTACACGAATAGTTCTCTGCAAAGTCCATTTGGACTAAAATTTCTTTCTGTTTAAGGCTTTCTTTAAGTGTTTTGATTTCTCTATATTGACACCTTACTCTGTCAACGTGACTTGCAAACTGATTCATTTCAACTTTCATTATCTCTATAAACTCATTCTTCTCTACTGTATTTTCTATAATCTTCATTTTCTTTTTTTCTTCAACAGGGACTTGTTTCCATACTCGATAAGTAACTCGATTTTCTAGCATCTGGTCCATAGAACGCTCTATTTCAAGACTTTGACCTATTAAGTGTTCAGGATTTTCTCTAACGAAAATATTGTATTTCTTAAGGGTATGACACTTGAGGGCCATATTCTGATGTTTTATACATAGGCATGATGTTCGGGATATGAACTTTGCTGTTAAGATATGGCGTGGACGTAAACGACAAAAGGTTGCCAACGAAATTTTCACTTGAGGGTTTTCTGCAGAATATTTCTTGTGTAGATCAGCAAGATAATTTGTAAGAATGATTGTTTGCTTCTTTTCTCCCTTCGAAATTTTAATTGCATCTCCTTTTCCTGGTTGCATGCGACTATTATCTTCTCTGCTCATGAAATCTTCGACATCCAGAGCAAGCTGTTTGACTGCACAAATACGTCTGTCTGGTCTTATCCTCTTTGTGGAGACTTTTTCAAAGTCTTTCTACATATACCAGTTCCTTTACTTATAGCAAGATTGAGTCTATATTTCTTTGACAACTTTCCAGATACTAGTCTAGCTATGGACTGTCTCTCATACATGGAAGAAGTTGAAGATCTTGCTTCTGAAATTTCGTGCAACACCACATTCTTCAACATTAACTTTCGCTTTACCCTCTCTCTTCTTCTGGGTGTCAAATCTAATTCTCTCAGTTCTAATTCTGTTTTGCTGTTAGGTGTACAAGGTTCAGATGGCCTTCTAGTTCCAGAATTAATCTTAGTGCTGAGCCTTTTCAGTTGTCTGGACTTTGCTTTTAATTTTTTAAGAAGCTTTTCCTTTTCTACTTTCAAACGCTTCATTGCACCATGGGCTCTTGCTAAAGCTCTTTTATTTTCTTTTTCCTCCTTTCCTCCTTCCAACAAGTGGCAACTTTACCACCAATGGGCTACTTATACTTTCATAACCACTGCTTTCTGTAACAGATTCATTCAAAACCAACGCTGCGGCATTTCTTTTGCGTCTATGTGTTTGGTTGTGGACTTTGCTCTTGCGTTTCTTTTTCTTCTTTCCTTAGTTGGCAATTCAGCTGCTGGAACATAGTATTTAATCACCCTGGCTGATTCTTTCTTTCAGTAACTCTTTCCTCTTTTAGCTTTTTTCTCTCTGTACTCTTTTGGATTTGACTACGTGACTTAGCCATTTATACCTGAAAAGGAGTACATGTTGCATTAAACATTTCAATCTGACACTGTAACTAATGTTCCAGTTTTATGTTAATTTAGCGATATATAAATATGAACTATATTAGCAAAACACTTAGTTTTGAACGAAGATAGGAACAATAAGAAGGTCTGGTAAGGTAAACATAATGTATATTATAATAATGTAATGAAAATTTACCTTTAGCAATAATAAAATTTTGATATTTACGTTACAATTAGACCCAAAGGCAGGTTAGTTGTAGTGGTTGGTAAACTTGTGTGTATTGGTTTTGTTCATTTTGTTATCTTGATATAGCATAATTTAAATGTTGAGATGCATTTTAAGCACAATTTATTGATTTGTATGCTTAATTAATGGTGAAATTCCACGACAATTCTACCACTACTATACATCTTTTAATGCAGCTACGGTAAAATAACATACATTTCTATGAATTTTAACCACTGAAACTAGCATCATATATCTATAAACCACCTCTAAAATCACAAAGACAACCTTTTTTATTGTATTCACTCTATAATTCAGTTTTATGAGTAAAATATTTACGTTACCCAAACGTAACGTAAATACTTTCCCATTCAATAAACTTGTGTAAATGATAAGTACAAAAGTGTACTTGAAAATGACTAGAACTCAGCATGGAATACAATTAAACTTCTACTTCATCAGTTTATTTCAAAACGTAAGAAAAAAAAATATCAAACATCGTCTTAGTTACCTTGCTCTTCTATTTGCTTCTATCTGTCTACTGTAATGTATGGATATATAACGCCATGAAATTTTGTAAACAACGTGTTAAACAATGACGTCATAGACGCTGTTTTGAAAAGTGCTAAAATGATGATCAGTACCTGGGTCCGTTCCAAAGGTATATTTTGTACCGTAAATATCCGTAACGTAAATATTTTTGGCTGGATAGTCAGTCATTGTTAATACTAACTGTTTATGTAGAAGACGGTACAGATGTGAAATTGTACATAGACTTCCACCTTTCCAATAACTAAGGGTTTTGACATTTGAGACATGAGTTATTGTTGTGTCGTGCAACACGTAAATATCCCTGTTTTATAACCATGGTCATTGGTATGGAAAAAATGCAAAATCAATCTGAACGGAACAATATCTTTATATTTGGCATTTGTCAGCTAAAACAATATGTCTAAGGAATACAACAAGTAGGTTTTGTTTACTATCAATACATGTAATGCAGTGCTAACGTCGTTTAAGGAACACATTAATTCAAATAGTTTGGACTTGGTGACACTTGAAATTTAAAGTTCGTCTCAATCTAATTTTTATAATGTGTTATGTGTATGCATTTTACAAGTATCAGTTGAAAAGTATGATAATTCTTCCAATTACTGCAGAATTTTTTGTGCACAAATAACTCAAATAACACGAGACTGAGATTTTAATAATTTGATATCTCGCCGTAGACAGTAACGTAAATACTGTTTTGACATTCATAAAGCTGGATTTTGTTTAAATCGTGAGAGTTAAATGTGGAAAACAATAATTTCTATCTCCGCACCGGTATCCCTTATCCGACTATATGCAGAAATGTACAAGTCTGTGGTTGAATATGTCTTTTACACTGAGGTACATAGAATTGCGACCCTAAATTGAGAATGAGTGATATGAGCATGTTTTCTTCTTTCTCATTTCAGAAATTCATCCAAAATATTTAAACTATGGCATATATACAGGTACCTCATATAAAAGGGATTGTGATGAATGCAAATGGATGTCAATCAAAAAACTAAAAGTAGGACAAAAGAAAATAAGAAGTAAGAGGAAAGATATTCGGCAGCAGGTCATATGGGATCACAATCCTGATATAATTTTCATACAAGAATCAGATATTGTTTTGAGAAATATCTGTACTTGGAATTTTCGATACAGATATTATCAGTCCATTGGTGGACAAGAAGCAGGTATAATCTTTGATGCATTAACTTTTACTTTATGTACAAAAGAAAATCCAATGATAAGATTTCGTAAAATATATGAATACAGAAAATTTAAATTAAAAGAAGATTTGAGTTCTGCAACTTTACTTGATAGAATGCAAGCAGTGATACTGCAAACCAAGGGTCCATTTGTTAGGAAGTTTCTATTTGTGTCATGGCATGGACCTCATAAACTCAAACGAAATTTGAAAACAAAAATGCTCAAAGATTTAATGTTTCTAATCTATCTTTATTTGAAAGATAAAAATATTCCAGTTGTAATAGGAGGCGACTTCAATTTAGATCTTAGTAAGACCAATTTGTTCCAAAGATCATTTCCCTTGTATTTGATCCTTATGTAAATCCAAATGCACAATTTGTATTGTGTGACTATTTGAAACTAGACCATAGACATAAGAAGATTGACTATGTAATAACATCTAGAACACTCACTAATGTAAGCTGTAAACCAATTGATGTATGGGAGTATCTATTTGAAAAGTATCCTGGTTTACCTTTAGCATACTATACTGCAGTTCTTGATCATGATTCCCTTATCGTACAATTTCTACCTTTTATATGACCGCAAAACATTGCGTTCGTATAATGCTATCACGTCGTTGTCCTCGTCCTCGTCCTTGTACTCGTTGTCATCATCGTCGTCCTGGTCCTCTCGTCGTCGTTCTCGTCCTCGTCGTCCTCGTCTGTCCTCTCGTCGTCGTTCTCGTCCTCGTCGTCCTCGTCTGTCCTCGTCCTCATCGTCGTCATCATCGTCCTGGTCTTCTTCGTCGTCTCCTCGTCCTCATTCTCGTCGTCGACGTCCGAAAACACAGACAATAACTTTCGTTTAAGTGAATGGATCTCTATGAAATTTTACCAGAAGGTTAAATACCAAAAAGGAAGGTTGGGATTGATTTTGGGGTTATGGTACCAACAACTTAGGAATTAGGGGCCAAAAGGGTCAAAACAAGCATTTCTGTAGTTTTGGGGTAATTGTCCCCAGCGTTCAGGAATTAGGGGCAAAAGAAGCATTTTTTAGTTTCAGACAATAACTTGTGTTTAAGTGTATGGATCTCTCTGAAATTGTACTACAAGGTTCCATACCACAAAGGGAAGGCTGGGATTGAGTTTGGGGGTAATTGCCCCAAACATTTAGAAAAAAGGGGCCAAAAACAAGCATTTTTCTAGTTTCCAGACAATAACTTGTGTTAAAGTTTATGAAACTCTCTGAAATTGTACATTTTTCCTGAAAAGAAAATAATCTTCAAAATTTCAAAAAAATTTTAGGGGGGTTCAAAAGTTTGAGGAGGATTTTTTCAAATTTTTTGGGGTTCATATTTATTTTCTTCAAAAAATTTTTTGGGGGTCATACTTTTATTTTCTACAAGATTTTTCAAAATTTCAAATTTTTTTTTTCATAATTTTTAGGGTTTTTCCCAAAAATTTCCATTTTACATTGCTTATTTCTGATTTATATATAAAAGCAAAAATACTGATATGACAGGAGATACACACCAAACAGGATGTGTAAATTAATATTACGGATTACAAATGTGTCGAGTTTTGTGATTGGATAACAACACAGAGATGTCGGTATATATTCAGGAAACTGCCAGGTTATATACAACGTTTTCATCCTTATTGGAACCTAAACAATGTCATCATAACACCTGTTACTATGTGACGTAGTCTAAACCATACAGAATACTTCAAGAATGTCAGAGACTTACAGAGGAAAATAAAGACGTGCATCTGTCAATAATACATTTTAATACAAAATCACGCAATTTACACTTCAAATACTTAAACTTAATGATTTAAAGTGTTATTATAAATTATTACATACATGATAAAATTATTTTCACAGCAAATTACAAAATCCTTCACGTATGCGGACATATCAGGTTGGGTTTTCAATGTATGTGTTGTAAAAACAAAAGGCACACACACATACAAACACAAAACATGAAATCTAAACACTTTATTGAAAACATTTTCTAAACGGAAAAAAATTGTCAAGATAACAAGCATGCTGTGAGTATTGCATGGCAATACATAGTCCCCTACCGGTTAAAAATTCATTGTATTGGAACAAAATTTAATTTGAACAATAACTTGATATGGTGTAACAAACTATATAACAAATATCAAGTCAATGTCTTCAAGCATGACGAAAATAAGTGTTGAAAACTGATTATTTAAGTGAATTTTCTAAGTTCAAGGACCATAACTCTGCACAAAATCATCAGACCGGAATTAAATTTGAACTTAATCTGTAACTTGTCATGATAAAACTGTATACCAATTTTCAAATCAATATCTTCAAGCATGACGAAAAATGTGCGGAAAACTGATTATTTGAGTGAATTTTCTAAGTCCAAGGACCATAACTCTGCACAAAATCATCAGGCCGGAACAAAATTTAAACTTGAACTGTAACTTGTCATGATAAAACTATAAACCAATTATCAAATCAATATCTTTAAGAATGACAAAAAAAGCGGAAAACTGATTATTTTAGTGAATTTTCTAATTTTCTAAGTCGAAGGACCATAACTCTGCACAAAATCATCAGACCGGAACAAAATTCGAACTTGATCTGTAACTTGTCATGATGAAACAATACAACAAATATCAAATCAATATCTTCAAGCATGAAGAAAAAGTGTGGAAAACTGATTTGTCGGACTGACGGATGGACAGACAGACAGACAGACAGACAGACAGATGGACGGAGTGCAAACCTAAAGTCCCTTCGACTTCGTCGTTAGGGGACTAAAAAAGGTACATTTAAATGGATTACTCAAAATATTAAGAAACAATAAACATGTAATGAATATACATGCTGCATTGTGAATGTTTAACAAATACCTGCACTGGAGACAGGGTAATCTGTAATATATGTGTAATTCAGGTCTCAGACAGAGTATATACAGTGACATTCCCGGCTTAGGGCTTATATCTCATTCGCCTTCGGCTCAGGGATATAAACTCTAAGCCGGGAATGTCACAGTATATACCCTGTCCGAGACCTGAATAACATATATTATAACAGATTAACTAAGTATTGTGCAACAGCACAGTTTTGCGCAATAGCACAGTATTGCGCATTAGCACAGTATTGCACAATAGCAAGAAATCTTCAATTGAAAATAAGTATAAATCTTTTAACCAATTTCAATGGGATTAATTTAAAGTCTTTAATTTTTGGGGTTCTAACCTTGTATTACTATTTTGGATATTGGGCCCCATTTTTAAATTGGTCTACATTGAGGTCAAAAGGGTCCAAAATTAAACTTTGTTTGATTTCATCAAAAACTGAATTATTGCGGCTCTATGATATGCTGAATCTTATCGTGCATTTAGATTTTTATTTTGGGCCCTGTTTTCAAATTAACATATTAAGGTTTGAAGGTCCAAAATTAAACTTTGTTTGATTTCAGCTAAAATTAAATTTTTGGTGTTTTTTTTATATGCTGAATCTAACCATGTTGTTAGATTTGGGATGTCAGACCATACTAGGTAAATTAAATGTCCCATTTCAAATTTTAAGATCTTTGACCACATTTATTATGTGTCAGAAACCTATATTATGTCAAAATTTGATCACAATCCAAATTCAGACAGTATCAAGCTTGAATATTGTGTCCAAACTTGCCCCAACTGTTCAGGGTTCGACCTTTGCGGTCGTAGCAGGCTGCGCTCAGCGAAGCATTTTATTAAGGTAGCTTGGCTGTCTAAATGTTCGACAATAGATTTTCTTAAACTTCTGTAAAAGACTTCTAGGTAAATATAGTTTTAAATTTCAATATAAAACTGGGGTCAGGAGTCTCAGGACACTTGCTTTTTGTTAAAATACATTGAAATAAGTTATGTTATATGGGTTATGTAGGGAAAATTATTTTTTCTTATTGAGGAAACATTAAACGATAGAATCAGTTGAAATTTAGCGAGAGAATTGCTTTTATAAGTACTTCTGAAATATCAAATAAAAACAGGCATTATTTTCTTAGAAAAAAAACACACACAAATTGTTCTATCAAATTCAAGACTCTCAGGACACTTAATGACACTTAATTTTGAGATAGTTTATTCCTTAAATTTCAAGGTTTAGATATTTTTGTTGTATATTGAAGGATACTTGGTTAAATATCTGTAAACCAAAATGTATTTTTGCAACATGCCCAGAAGGGATGCTCAGAAAAGACATCTGATCTACCTTAATTGAAACTATAATGAACAATATAGTATTAAACATATTATCGGAATGGTAAACTTTCTTGAAAAAGTGAGATAACTAGGGAACTGAGTTTGTGGAACTGGTTAGGACATTTTCTGGGCCACTTTAATTCTTTTGCAGTACAGGCAGATGAAACATCCTGTACCCTAACCTTTTAAAAGAAATTCTGTATACACAGGTTTTTAAATTTTGCCATTCGTGTATTATAAAATATATTTCTTTTTGTTATATTTGAAGGATCGCGACTTAATGGAAGAAAACCATTAAAACACATATTTTTTGCTGGCCTAACAGTTATATCCCTGACTCAGGTAGCAATACATGGTTAGGAATTTAGTTTCCTATTTTGCACCGGTGAATTTTTCAAATATGAAAGTAATTGAGCAATAAAATTGATTTTCAAAGTAGGTTTATATTAACATCAAGATTGTTTTGGCATATTTTATAGGTCATTTTCTGTTTGACAGTCCATTTTTTCCCATTGGTGCATAAATTACAGAGGTTCAAATTAACATTTGGTACTGGAAGGTCCAGGACCTTTGACACTCCAAACTGAAAGGTCCACAACCTAAATCCCAGGTCCTACTTTATTTGAAATATTTCATAACTCAGTAAGATACAAAATTAATGTGCTTTTGGTCTTAGGTTAGCTTGTTTCATTATATTTGAACTGCATGCAATGTTTTGGTAAGTTTACAAATCTATTGCCAGGCAACCATATAAATGTAGCACTAAACTGTCAGTGTCACTGTGGTATAACATGTATAATAATAAATGATGTAATTGTCTTACAAGTATATTATGAATTCAAATAATCTTTTTTTTTTGGTATTGGGGAGGGTGTCACTGTGGGTGGGTGTGTTGTCTAAATGTTTGGTAATTATACTATTATCTTGGGACTTACACTACTTTAGATCATAGGGAGAAGGGATTCTCTTTTAAACTGATAGAGAGAAGTGGTGAGATTTGAAAGAGAAGTGCTCACTCAAGGGGCTACAATGTTTGGTTTTACTATAATATAAAGGGCTATATGTACCTTTTTATATTGCTCGATTCATACCCGAGTATACAATTAAAGTAACAGTTCAAATTCAAAGCTGTTTGAGTTCATCATATCAAGTTTCACAACTATACTAGTTCCTCTCTTGTCAAAAACTACCAACTAAATATCTAGCACTAATAAAGAAAGAGCTTTTTACATCAAAAGGAAAAGAAAGTTTGGAATGTTAATTTGTATACGACCGCAAAAAATATTGTGGTCGTATATTGGTATGACGTTGGCGTCGTCGTCGTCCGAAGACGCATTGGTTTTCGCACTCTAACTTTAGTTTAAGTTAATGGATCTCTATGAAATTTTACCATAAGGTTATATATCACAAAAGGAAGGTTTGGGATTGATTTTGGGGTTATGGTACCAACAGTTAAGGAATTAGGGGCCAAAAGGGCCAGAAATAAGCATTTTGTAACTTCCAGACATAACTTGTGTGTTAGTGTATGGATCTCTCTGACTTTGTACCACAAGGTTTCATATCACAAAGGGAATGCTAGGATTGATTTTTGGGGTAATTGCCTCAAAATTTTAGGAATTAGGGGCCAAAAGGGCAAAAACAAGCATTTTTCTAGTTTCATGACAATAACTTGTGTGTAAGTGTATGGATCTTTCTGAAATTGTACAACAAGGTTCCATATCACAAAGGAAAGCTGGAATTGAGTTTGGGGTAATTGCCTGAAATGTTTAGGAATTAGGGGCCAAAAGGGGCCAAAATAAGCATTTTCTAGTTTCAGACAATAACTTGTGTTCAAGTGTATGGATCTCTCTGAAATTGTACTGCAAGGTAGCATACCTCAAAGGAAGGCTGGGATTGAGTTTGGGGGTGATGAATCATAAGGGGTTCAAAAATGGGGGTTTCCTTTTTTCCTTTTTTCTATAAAATTTTCCATTTTAAGTTGGTTATTTCTGATTTATATTTAAAAGCAAATAATAATGATATGGCAGGAGATACACACCAAACAGGATGTGTAAATTATTATATAATAAGTATTGTGCAATAGCAAGAAATTTTCAATTGCACAGTATTGCGCAATAGCAAGAAATCTTCAATTGCACAGTATTGCGCAATAGCAAGAAATATCCAATAGCACAATATTGCGCAATAGGAAGAAATTGTCAATTGTACAGTATTGCGCAATAGCAAGAAATATTCAATTGCACAATATTGCGCAATTGCAAGAAATATTCAATTGCACAGTATTGTGCAAAAGAAGATACTTTGTATAAATTGCTTATTTCTTGACCAATTTCAATGGGGTTTTATTCTTGAACTCTTGGGGTTCTTTAATATGCTGAATCTAACCGTGTATTAAGTTTTTGGATTTTGGGCCCCGTTTTAAATTGGTCCACACTGAGGTCCAAAGGGTCCAAAATTCAACTTTGTTTGATTTCATCAAAATTGAATTATTGGGGTTCTTTGATATGCCGAATCTAACCGTGTATTTAGATTCTTAATTTTTGGTCCCGTTTTCAAATTGGTCTACATTAAGGTCCAAAGGGTCCAAAATTAAACTTAGTTTGATTTTAACAAAATTGAATTCTTAGGGTTCTTTGATATGCTGAATCTAAACATGTATTTAGATTTTGATTATGGGCCCAGTTTTCAAGTTGGTCCAAATCGGGGTCCAAAATTAAACTTTGTTTGATTTCAACAAAATTGAATATATGGGGTTCTTTGATATGCTGAATCTAGCCATGTATTTATATTTTTGATTTTGGGCCCCGTTATCAACTTTGTCCACATTGAGGTCAAAAGGGTCCAAAATTAAACTTTGTTTGATTTCATCAAAATTGAATTATTAGGGTTCTTTGATTTGCCGAATCTAACCGTGTATTTAGATTCTTAATTTTGGTCCCGTTTTCAAATTGGTCTACATTAAGGTCCAAATGGTCCAAAATTAAACTTAGTTTGATTTTAACAAAATTGAATTCTTAGGGTTCATTGATATGCTGAATCTAAACATGTATTTAGATTTTTGATTATGGGCCCAGTTTTCAAGTTGGTCCAAATCGGGGTCCAAAATTAAACTTTGTTTGATTTCAACAAAAATGAATATATGGGGTTCTTTGATATGCTGAATCTAACCATGTATTTAGATTTTTGATTTTTGGGCCCCGTTATCATCTTTGTCCACATTGAGGTCAAAAGGGTCTAAAATTAAACTTTTCATCAAAAATTGAACTCTTGGGGTTCTTTGATATGCTGAATTTAACCATGTATTAAGATTTTGGATATTGGACCATAATAGGTGAATGTCCAATTTAAAATTTTAAGTTCTTAGAGCACATTCATTCTGTGTCAGAAACCTATGCTGTGTCAAATATTTAATCACAATCCAAATTCAGAGCTGTATCAAGCTTGAATGTTGTGTCCATATTTGCCCCAACTATTCAGGGTTCGACCTCTGCGGTCGTATCAAGCTGCGCCCTGCGGAGCATTTTATTCACTTTGGGAACAATATTCTTCTGTTAGATGTGCCATTCATGGGTCCGTAGTCATTATCCCTAGAATCCGGATTTCATTCATAGCTGGTCCGTTTCCTGACTCCGATCAGTAGTTCGTACAAATATTTCAATGGCGGACAAGAAAATTTACAAAAATAAACGATGTTTGAAATGCTATTTGGAAGGGAATATGACGTTTTAATGCAATGAATGGATTACAAATTTACTTAAGGCAACTTTCATCAGTTCTAATGGGTTAACAAACTTATTTTGTCGACAGTTATAATGGTTTGAAGTACGCTCTCGAGGGTATACCATGTCAATAGTAATGTGGCTTTTAAAAGACGATACTGATGGTTAAAAGGTTAACCTGAATAATTCAGTCGTTATATTCCACTGATCTACGATGGCTACATTAACGGCAAAGTTAATTTTATTTTCTTTCAAATCGAAGGTCCGTCGGGCGTAGCTAGTAACCAAAACGAAAGTCCGATTGCAATAGTGGAAGGTCACGGACCTCCGACCACCGCTAATTTGAACCCCAGAATTATCGCAGTGTTTTCCAAAATAATATTTTACTCTTGAACTTTTCAATTCAATTTTAAGGAAAAATGAGGTCAAATGCATGTACTTTTATTTGACCTATTGATAGATAAATGTCAATGGTTTCAGAAAAGGTATCACTCAAATGGATTGAAATTCTACTTTGGACTAAATTTTGGACTGACTTTTGTGACATTCCTCCCCTCTTTTGCAATATTTTGTATAAAAATGCAGATTATTGCCAAGGTTACACCAAAAGAGATTATTTTTCAGCATTTTATAACTATTGAAAAATCAAATCTATGAAAGATGATGTTCCAATACACATTGCATGACACAAACAGTAAGCCTTATTTCAGTTGTTTGAAAGCAATGGAAAGAGGGTGATTAAACATTATTTAAATGTTGCAATCATTTGCATAATTTGACAACCCTGCATACCAAGGTATCCACTTCAGGGACTCTATCGAAATGATTCACACAGGCGTTGGTGCACCAAACAGAGTTTAATTTATTATTAAAACATGTTTAAACCATCAATTTTTCTATGCAATTTTATTTAGATAGACTTGTAAACTATATATACAAACCATACATTTGTTAATATCGTATATCAGCTCATGATTTAAGCATAGAAACAGGCAGATATTATAATACTATGTTGATAAAAATAATATGTACAAATTGTAACACTGAGCTCTATTGAAGATGAATACCATTTTATACTTAAATGTCAAAAATATAGTCAAATTCAAGAAAAGTATATTAAAAAGTAGTATGGGAGAAATCCATCTGCATACAAACTTATCCAGCTGTTATCTGTCAGAAATATTAAAAATATCTAATTGCATTATATAATATATTTGTTCTCACATATTGTATTAATTAAAGTATATCATTCTCCGCTTGTATTTCATATTTTGTATTATGTATTATATTTTATTTCATGAACACCTTTATATTCATATATTGTGTAACTCAGGAATATTTTGTAAAAATTCTTATTATTGGTGCATATAAAATTATTATTATTATGTGTATGTATCCTATAAGCTGTATTGCTTTTGGAATAAAGTATTATTATTATTATGTTTGTTAAAATTGTATATTTTTAATTATATACATGCTCATGGAGTTTTCAAAACATTCCCAGGCGAAAATATCTTTTGATCTCTCTTCTTTGGATATGAGGATGTGAAATTATCGGATTTTTGTATAAAATGTAATTCGTAAAGATGGAAGAGACTACAAAATAATTTGCTATTAAATATTGAAAATGATATGAAAACATATTTTCCTGTTATAACCATATACACTTAAAATGGTTTTACTATTTATCATTAGTGATTCACAAAGGTCACAGATTATTGAATGGATCATTAAAAATCAATAAAATTCAAGCAGACTACAAATTGTCAAATTTTGGTAGCCAATGTGTATGCAAAAGCTAAAAGAAAAAGATCTCCAGTTACCAACAGAAATTTTTTAAATGTAAAAGAATTGTCACTTATAGATATTGCAGAAAGGACCGAATAATCTTTCATAATGTCTGAGAAAAGAAATCTGATAGTGATACCATTATAGGATTAATACAAACTTTTGCATTGAATCATTGGAACTTATTTCTTTTCTATAAAATCAAAATAAAACTTATCAAATTATGAACTTTTGTAAAACATGTAAAAAACCAATTGAACACTTATTTTGAATGTCCAAAATTGTGAGTCTTTCTTAAATCTATGAACTTGAGTTTAGATATTATTCTTAAATGTGATATTTATGTTTATTTAATAATACTTCACCTTAAAATGCCAGATTTTGATTGGCTAATACGAGGGAGATAATTTACTTTATCCCATGGCTGAGAGGAGACAATTTTTTTAATGTGACCATCTCGAGCAGACTAATCAAAAATCCATAATTTAAAGGACAATAAATTGAATTTACATCAAATAAATAAAGACAATGCTCAAGTTCTACGTTTTGGCTCGGAACTTTATCATAGACTGTAAAATTTGAAAAAGCACATCCTACATACCTGTAATTAGATATAAGAAGATGTGGTATGAGTGCCAATGAGACAACTCTCCATCCAAGTCAAAATTTATAAAAGTAAACCATTATAGGTCAAAGTACGGTCTTCAACACGGAGCCTAGGCTCACACCGAACAGTAAGCTATCAAGGGCCCCAAAATTACAAGTGTAAAGCCATTCAAACGGGAAAACCAACGGTCTAATCTATATAAAAACGAGAAACGAGAAACACTTAAGAACCACATCAACAAACGACAACTACTGAACATCAAATTCCTGACTTAGGACAGGTGCAAACAAATGCAGCGGGTTTAAACGTTTAAATGGTACCAAACCTTCACCCTTTTCTGAAACTGTAATGTCTTGTTATGTACGTGACGTCATATTAAAATATTTTAAATTTAAAATTCAACAGTAAAACACAATAATGATAGGACATAGCTTCGCCTCAGTTGACAATGTTTTCTCTGAGCAACAATCTGCTCTATCACCCTCTCAGAAATGTGTTATTTATATATTATCTAATTTATTACTTGTTTATTTATTTATATATTTATATATTTATTGATCTTTTAACATGAATATATGTATGTTTATCTTTAAATAAAAATATGTTAGAAAAGGGTTGATTTTAAGGATAAAACAAAATCAAGGATAGATGTCAATGAGACAACAACCCAACAACAACAAAAACTGAAATACATCTAGTGGAAACATACATTTAGAGGAAACATACAACAGAAAGGTGTCTATATAACATGTATAGTCAATAAAAGTTGTGAATAAATAAAACATAAACAATTCATATTTGCCATCAAAAGAAATTTTCTAAATAAATAAAAATCTAACAGATATGACAAAAGACAATCACTGACGAGGCTCCTGACTTGGGACAGATACATAAATATATGGCTATGGCAAAACTAGTTCAACATGTCTTACATGTTTTGTCATATTTGATTAACCTGTTCTTACATGGTAAGCTTTTGATATATTTGTCCTAACAGAATTGAAACCTCTGCTTTTTGTGTTATTATAAACAATAGTGCGCACACGGAAATGTCTCACCTTCTTTATTGACCATTGATTTTATTTTGATAATCCTAAATATAAAGCTTTAATACATGCATCACATAAACTTAATTGATCCAAGAAAATGAGGTCAAGGTCAGATAAACCAAACAGGAAATTAATGTTCACCTTACAATCATGTAATACACCAAACATAGTTGACCTATTGCTTATAGCTTCTAGGAAACAGATTTAACCAGGAAAACTAAACATTGACCAATGAACCATGAAAATGAGGTCAAGTGCAAGTGAACCATGCCAGAAAGACATGTACAAATTACAATAAATCTATGTGTTAAATATAGTTGCCCTATATTGCTTATAGTTTCTAAGAAACAAACTTAACCATGAAAACTTAACATTGACCAATGAATCATGAAAATGAGGTCAAGGTCAGATGATACCTGCTAGACAGACATATACACCTTACAATCATTTCATACAACAAATATAGTTGACCTATCGCTTATAGTTTAAGAAATTCGTTTTGTCCAGAAATATATTGCTCAAACGTGTTCTTCATATGATAAAAATTTTGAAAATGAACCATAGCGACGGCAAAAGATATATAAACTCTGTCCAAACTGTTCATGTTTTAAATACGTCTGTTTACATGTAGCTTGCATTAAATAAGTTTGGTATTACGTAGTAAATATTTTTATCATATTGAATTCGTTTTGTCCAGAAATATATTGCTCAAACGTTTTCTTCATATGATAAAAATTTTCGAAAATGAACCATAGCAAACGCATAAGATAATCTCTGCCCAAACAGTTCATATATGAAATTAGTGTGGTTGCATGTAGTAAAGATTTATTATCTTATTGATTTCGTTTTGTCCAGTAATACATTGCTTAACGTCTTCATATATGAAAATAAATTTACATAAATTGCTCTGAAACAAATCTATTATTTACAAGAAATAATTACAAAATACTCTTGAGAATCTGAAAAAACATGAATAAAATTTTAACAACTTATTCAGTGCGAAGTCAAATCAAAATTGATCACTGAATATATAATCTGAAAAACAATTCATTTATTAGTATCCAACTTTTCCAATATTGTCGATTAAACACAACAGATAGCAGGATTCCCGTGTAATCAGTTAAGTAATTTGACACGTGTCTAACGGTTCATTAATTTTCGGCATATCAAAGAAAAACAGGCACGTGTCTACACAATGTTGAATAACTCATTTATTTGTGATTATTTTTCTATAAAATTTGAAATTTATGCATCAAATATCAATATCTACCATAATATGAAAAGACATTAAAGGTAATAGCACCCAATCTAGTCATTTCATGGTAGTGTTTTGCCATGGCTTTATTTGGACTTGTTTGTTTGCTTTTGGCCTTGAATGTTTGTCCCTAATATTTTATTAACTATGTATTTACTTTCAGGTATCACAGATCGAATTTATTCGTTCATAGTGTGTTAATTTACGTTTTTGATTGAGTTAAGCCTTCCAATTGATGTTTTATCGTGTGTTTTCTATGTTGTGATGTTATACTATTGTTTCAGAAAAAGGAGAAGGTTTGGTACCATTAAAACGTTTAATCCCGCTGCAAATGTTTGCACCTGTCCTAAGTCAGGAATCTGATGTACAGTAGTTGTCGTTTGTTTATGTAATTTATACGTGTTTCTCGTTTCTCGTTTTTATATATACTAGACCGTTGGTTTTACCGTTTGAATGGTTTTACACTAGTACTTTTGGGGCCCTTTATAGCTTGTTGTTCGGTGTGAGCCAAGGCTTCGTGTTGAAGGCCGTACATTGACCTATAATGGTTTACTTTTATAAATTGTTATTTGGATGGAGAGTTGTCTCATTGGCACTCACACCACATCTTCCTATATCTACTTAGTGGCATATCATATAAGTCCTTAGTGCACTAAGGACTCCTTAGCAGTGTTTAGACGCACCCGAAAACAGACCAAAACGCAAAAACTTAACACTGAACAATGAACCGTGAAAATGAGATCAAGGTCAAATAAAACCTTTGAGACTGACATTGACCTTTAATGGTTTACTTTTATAAATTGTTACTTGGATGGAGAGTTGTCTCATTGGCACTCATACCACATCTTCCTATATCTATATACATCATAAAATATTTCCATACACCAAATATAGTTTACCTATTGCATATAGCATGGCTTCCAAAACGGTCATATATTCCGGACATTGTCCGACTGGGAAAAGCATGAAACGGACATCTACTTTTAGTTCTCAAGGCTTTCTTAAGGGTCATTTCAACATAAATTAAAGTTTATGCGATCTTTTGACCCGACCTTTTGCCTTAAACAGCCACACATTTCTGGTCATAAAAGTGACATGATGATTAATTACTATCAAAACAAACCCTATACTTTAATACCTTCTCATTATAATCAAGGTTAATTAGTTGTCGGACAGCTGAAATTTACCTGTTCATGCGACAGGTAAACTATTTTGTACCGGACATTAATCAGTCTATTCCAAAGTTATTTTCTTACATTACAGCGGTTTGCATCTAATTAATTTAGTCAAAAGATTGAAATTATCAGAAATACGTTTATAAATATGATTTGATGAAAAATTTAAAAGGTTTTAAACGAAAATCGCCAGAACCACGTTGTTTGAACTAGTACACGTGTGCGCATGTGGAAATTAATTATACATCCTAATTCTTCAAAATGCTAAAATTATCATTGATACCTTTATCTTACTTCATTTCAGTATTTTCTTGAAGAAAGTATGGCGTACGGAAAGGGTCAAAAGTAAAAGAGGTGCATAAGCTATAAAATATAGCTTATGCTGCTTTGTAACATAAACTATATTTGACGACCCAAAAGGGTCAAAATATATTTGTCTGCTTATGCTGCTTTGTAACATAAACTATATTTGACGTCCCAAAAGGGTCAATATATATTTGTCTGATTATGCTGCATTTTTATCGCATATGCTATATTTTTAAATTGTAGCATATATGCTGTACTATTTCAAACACATCATTAAAGGGTCAAAATTCGAAAGTAGCATAGGCTGTATAATTTATTTTGATTAGACTGTATATCTTACTGTTGGAAGGCGTGTTTAACGAATCTAGTCAATTATCATCACTAAAGTCTCCGCCCTTTTTTATCAGTACTTATAGAAATGAAATGTATAATGCGATCATTTGAAAACAAAAAAAACTTTTTTAATGATCAAGTCCGAGTTTATTGAAAAACAAATCATTTTTTAATATTATTACATTTTATATATTCATATGTTTTGCCTGGTATATTAGTGGATTTTATCACACTGGCATCGGGTAATTTTAAAACAAGTGGAATGGAAACGCGGCATACATGAACAATAATTTTCTTATATCATCTCTGTCTCGGGTGATGTATTAATTATGTACCCAGCAGAGCCTTTTCGCTAACAAATATTCACATGTACGTCCCTGCCGTGGCAATTAAGGGCATATCCAACAGTTTATTTCTGACGGTGAGGATCTTTCCTTTAAGATATATAGGCTATTTTTACCTGCTTAAATCAAATATGTAATAAAAATATACCTTCATGTGCTACTTTTGAGTAAAATGAGGTCAAAATTTCAGATATTTGCTCAAAATTCGGATTTATGGACGTATTTTTCCTCCCGACAGATGTGCATAACTTTTTTGTTTTAAAAGATAAACACAAGCTGTTTTTTGTTAAATTATTTATAAGTTCTCTTTTATATAAGTATCCTATAAATTTATGAAATATTTTGTTTAGAAATAACTAAAAGGACAAGGTACGATAAGCATCAGAGAACGGCCCCCGATTTCGATTCAAATTAAAAGTGATATGCCATAAATTATAGTACTATATTTTTAAAGTTTAAAACCTATATTTTTGTAAACATCAATAGATTTGTCAACTTTCGCTGATATTATTCATGCTTTGTTGCTGTAAACACCTCAAGATTCGCGAAAACGGCAGATAAATGGCAGTTTCCAAATCTTTTTCTGCATTTTAAACTATGAGCGTACCTACGGCCCACGATAATATTTAAACCTAACATTCCTTGAATATAAATGTTGATGCTACGGTGGCAGAATGCGGCCATGAATAAAAAAAATATGTTGTTCCCTCAAGATACTATGTCGTTGCCTCAAGATGCTATGTCGTTCCTCAAGATACTATGTCGTTCCCACAAGATAGTTATCTCGTTCCTCAAGATGATATGTCGTTCCTCAAGATACTATGTCGTTCCCTTAAGATGTTATGTCGTTCCTCAAGATAGTTAAATCGTTCCCTCAAGATATTATGTCGTTCCCACAGGATAGTTAATATATTAATATAATTTTATTGCTATGTTATGGGAACGACATAATATCTTGAGGAACGACATAGTATCTTGAGGAACGAGATAACTATCTTGAGGAATAACATAACATCTTGTGGGAACGACATATCATCTTGAGGAACGACATATCATCTTGAGGGAACGAGATAACTATCTTGTGGGAACGACATAGTATCTTGAGGAACGACATAACATCTTGAGGGAACGAGATAACTATCTTGTGGGAACGACATAGCATCTTGAGGGAACGACATAGTATCTTGAGGGAACAACATATTTTTTTCTTTCATGGCCGCATTCTGCCACCGTATGATGCAGTTCAAATATCTTAGTGGGCCGTAGGTACGCTCATAGTTAAAATTGAAAAAGGTGAAAAAAATCGTCAGTTTTCATTGAATCATCGAAATATTTAAACGAACTGCGGACCGGAGATGATTTCCGGTATTCACTGGATTCGACAAAAGACTTTTCTTCGTGCTAAAATGGCTAGTTTTTATGACAAATTTTACATCTACGAGAAAAGAACACAGAATATTCCTGTATTTATTATTGTATGAATTTAAAGTGAGATTATAGCAGATTGTCGGGGTTTGACACAAATCAGAAGGAACTGTGACAAACTGCAGAGAAATTTTGGGAATGTAAATCACTAACTGAAACCAAAGTTATTAAATAACTGGTTCATGCTCAAACAGTTCCTTTTGACTAAATTTCAATATTTGGAACACTGTGACACAGACGTTGATTGGCATGTCGAAGCATACGTATGTCTTTGTAGCGTAAAAATGCACAGATTTGTTAAACATGTTATCCATGGAATGGTGTATTCTAAACAAAACAAGTTTTGACTATAAATTCTATACTCAACAGATTTATAATGGCAATGAATGGTGTCAACATTAAATGTTAGTACAACTTTACCCGTCAGAAACACGTATTTTGTTTTATAAATGACGAAATCGTGGCCCTGGAATCTATTAATCTCCGTTGACGCTTTTGTGAAAAGTCCTTTCTTTCACGTCCGCATTTCTTTCATGTATGGCATGCCAAGTTAACATTTTAGGCAATCATTACGGAATTACAGAACTACAGAACAGTGAATAATAACATACATTGTATCATACGACATAAGACGACACCATGTGATAATTTTAATTATTTAATATTGTGAAACTGTAACAGTAATAAAGATCAAACAAAACTATCCAACACTATTGCGAATTCATATTGTGTAATTTTTTACCATGATGTTTATAAAAAGAAGATGTGGTATGATTGCTAATGAGACAACTCTTGACAAGTGACCAAATGACACATAAATAAATTAACAACTATAAGTCACCATACGGCCTTCACCTATGAGTAAAGCCCATACCGCATAGTCAGCTATAAAAGTCCTCAAAATGACAAATGTAAAACAATTCAAACGAGAAAACTAACGGCATAGTTGATGTACAAAAATGAACGAAAAACAAATATGTAACACAGTAACAAACGACAACCACTGAATAACAGGCTCCTGACTTGGGACAGGCATATACATATAGAATGTGGCGGTGTTGAACATGTTAGCGGGATCCCAACACTCCCCTAACATGGGACAGTGGTGTAACAGTACAACATAAGAACGAACTATAAAAATTAGTTTAAAAGGCTTAACTCATCAGATGGATACAAATAGAAATACATCTAACAAAACACAGAGTGGATTTGTTTGTATTTATTGGACTTATGATTTGTCCCCGCCTTCCCGCTGCTCTTTTCAACGACAACGCGTGCAACTTCGTATTTCTTGTCTGAAAATTGTTCTCTACATTACTTTCCGTCATAAACATTCATGAAGTATTTGTCACTGGACGGTCAGAAAACAACATTCAATCAATCATATCTCCTCTTAATTTGCAGTACTATAATGACTTTAAACATACTTAAATAAATAAAATGGTTATTTTTAATCAGATATTCATACGTCAAAGAAAAGAAAAAAACGAATATTGAATATCAAAGGAAAAAATGCATCATAGTCATGCAAAGATATCATGCTTGTTATTTTGTATGTGTGTTTCGTGTACAAAAGTTCGATTAAAAAGTCATTAGATCATAAAAGGCCCAAGATTCCGGAACGTTTTGCCAAATACAGATCTGGTTATCTATTCCTGAATATAAAATTCGTAGTTTGTCAAACAATTCAAAGTTTTACTCAACAGTTTATTTATTAATTTGACCATATCAATGATAATTCATGTTTACACAGAAGTGCTGATTACTGGACATCGTGTTAATGCATGGGTTGTTTGTGTCACTATTTTTAATGTGCTGACATATCACCCTAACTGGACACTATATATTCTGACTCCGACCCATTTAGTCTTTGATCTTGCCCTTAATGTCACGTGATACGGAAAATCAGCAAATACCAACAGTCGGAAAGCTGACCCCGGTTTGACCCCATTTCTTAAAGCAACAATGGAAGTCATGTGATTACCATATATGGGCATTTTTTTACCAAAAAAAGTGAAGCCCGTTTTTTGGAATTTGTAGTTTTTTGCATGAATTAAAACTAATTTGCTTTTAAGTGCACATTCTTGAGTATATAAGAAGTATATTGATCCACTCAATTATGGATTAAACTATTTTTTCTCTCAAAATGTGTCTTCAAAGTCTAGGTGTTGACCAAAAAATCGGTCACTGGAAATTAAAATCGTAATTTTCTTTCTTAACTTCTCGGAAGCTATGCTGAATTTAAATTATGTTATGTAACATAACTTTGACTATGATATGTCAAATTTGTGCCACTTAATACGCTGTAATACGCAAATGTGCCACTTCGATGTGTCGATATGTCTGACGAAGCGGGGCCGATAGTAATTTACGAGTTACGTCCCTTTGATTGACAATCTCATGATCAATTATATTAAACACCATATGCTGTTATTTGCATGAGGATATTATTAAAATAATTTTATTGAATATATTTTGATACTAAAGACATGTGCAAAAAAATTAGCGAAACACATTTTATCACTTTTCAGAACTCAGTCTCTGACAGTGAAATACTCAAATAGGCCCTATGTCAGTATGTGCCATAATATTATTATTCTAAGAGTTAATTTAATATTTATATTTTGGTAAGTATTTATACTGCTGTAACCAAATTATTTCAACACAGAAATAAATTTCTACTTTAATCATACAAGGGGTAGCCAAAATATTCATGACTCTAATGGATCAAGACAGGATTAAAATGATCAAATACAGGAACTCCTTTTCATACTGATACCTGATCCTACCCTTTTCATTTAAACTTAAACGAGACCATAATGAAAGTATTCTGAATGTAAATTCTTCATTATTTGAAATAAAAGGAAATTAGTTTGCAATTCTTGTATGAACAAACTAAATATAACAATAAATTTTGACTCACTGATTCCATGCATTTTCTAATGAATGGACTCAAATTATAAAAAAAAGCACTAAACCAATAAATAAATGGTTCTAATCATGAACTTGAAAAGAGATAAGAAAGAACAAAAAAGACTGGGTCTAATATTTTTCTTCTTCTATTTATTTTTTTTTAACAATTATGCATTTTTATATTTATATAAAAGTATTTCAGAGCAGATTCTGAGTGCTAAGTCAACAATATTATGTTTTAGATCACAAGTCATAAGTAAGTCACACTTCATGTCAGTATGAACATGCTTTGAATAAGAGTGATTAAAATGCTAGTCTGAAAGAGATTGTTTCAAGTTCATATTTAGGACAAGACTTTTTCATTTACCTTTGGCAGTTTTGCAGGATTACTTCATCACAAATTTTTTTATAATATTATAAACAATGAATGAGTTTTGGTTAAGGTTGTGTAAAGAAAGTATGTACGATTTCCTTACCTTGTTTTAGTTAAGTCAAACAATTCACTGACTTAAAGAGAATAATTAATCCAGTCAAATATTCACAGCTGAACTCGCCATTGCTTTTTCAAACAAACATACAAAATGTGTGTACATTGTGTATAGATGCAAGTTGACATTGATGTGTAAGATAAAAAAACTACAATGTCAAAAAATGTCTTTCGTTTGGAATTTAGTTCGAACGGGGTTTCCTTAGGGGTGATAGAACGTTAGACTTGATTTTTGTTTTAACTTTGAGATACTTATTATTAATTTTTATATAGTTTGTATATTCTTTGTTTATCTGGAAAAAAGAAGAAAAAATAACAGACAATTTAGCATAATTCTTAAACGACGATCAAAGGCATTACGTTATTTTTAAAGACGGACAATTTATAACATGTTTTAGTATTATTTTCTTTGATAATAAGAACCATGCTTGAAAAATCGAAAGAAATCTATTTCTGACCCTAATAGCAAGTAAGAAACAGAAAAAGAAAAATTCCAAATTCGCGCCAAATTATTTTTCCGCGAAATTAACGCAATTTCAGAATGGCGGGTTTTAATATCAGTCCCATTGTTGTCTTAAGAAAGTAGCAACAACGGTCGTTTCTAAAGGCTTGCTTTCCGACTGCCAATTTTAAAGTCTTTGGTTTGACCCGGCCGGGGTCAGAACCCACGACATCTGACACTCGAGGAGAAGACGCTCCACAAGACAACCGAGGCGACGTTTGTCTCACGAGTTTAACGCTGGGTGAAAATGACTAACCCAGCGAAAATGTGCACCTAAATGTGCATGTTGTTTTAAAAGATGAATATTTAATATTCTCAAATTCTAATATGACGTGCTTCTTTCGCTTTGTAAACAACACCGTGATAAAATTCTCGATATATCTATACTTAGCGCAGACTCAGAGATGTGCATATTGGTGGCTGTTACTATTTACCTCCCACTTAAATCCACATATATCGTAACCTATATGCAAACACTATGTCGATTTCGTTGTGTTCAAATTGAAATTGAAAAAGAAACTACAGAACCGTCATTCCTATTATAATGCATAACAAAAAGAATTAATACACAAAAGCTTAAAAAATGTATAAAATAAAAATAAAATAAAATTCCGCTAAATTTCATGAATGATCTAGGCGCATTAACGTCATGTCATAACATGACGTCATACGAATGAAAACTCTCAAGCTGAACGTTTTCCGTTACGTATACGCCCTAAGTTCGGATAATATTGCATTAAAATGGAGTTTTGAGGTAGGTGTTGTTTCATTTTCTATTCTATTGCATTATTCGCACATTTGTGGATTTCAGCAAGTCAACATGGCGGCTCACTCCTTAGTTACGACATGTCAACTCTGGATTTGACAGTAAAAAGTAACCTACGGAAAAAAAATGTTTGGGTGAAGAATTATGAGAATTGAACACATTTTTCTAGTGCTTATTTAGGAAATAATTCATGTAAGACTTAGATTTATTTGAAATTTGTAGCTTTTATCTTACAGGGGGTAAAATAGAACAGCCATACACACGGCAATCCTACCTTCGCTTCAGTTTTTAAATTACCGTATTTGTCCTATTAGAATCGAAATAATTCATGGAAGCCATAGATTTGTTGGACATTTACACATGGCCTGGGCCGTGATATTCGTTAATTTTATCCTCGCTAACTCTCAGGATAAAATTTGAATATCACGGCCCAGGCCATGTAAATGTCCAACATATTATGGCTTCCGTGAATTATTTCTTAATTAACTACAATAGACAAATGTGATTATAAACCACTTGTATTTAATATTTCAAACTTGGAAAAATTGGAAATTTTTTATCTATATGTATTTAAACAGTGGACTTATTAAGGTTTATGACCCCTTTTGAAGCCATGTGAATTACGAAATTTTCAAACTGCAATAGTATTAAAACAACAAAAATAATGAATAACAGAAACGTGCCATTTTGTATATATACCAAAGGTTCATGAATGTAGAAAAAAACGTCATTTTTGCTGTATATTTATCAAATTTAAAAATTGCATCATTGACTTTTCATGAAATTTTGTACAAATAATCTTCATACGTAATCAAACCGAATGTCATTTTAAAAAGAGGGTCCATGAACTCGTTTAAAAGTTAAATCAGTTTGAATGATAAAATCAGTCGAAAATGCATCTTTTCCCGATATGTCAGTTTGACGTCGCGAAAATAACATTTTACGTTAGCAACGTCATTACCTCCCTGTAACTGTAACGTATGCCTTTAAGTACCTGCAGTATCATTTAGATCAATAGGTCTAAGTATAGTATTGAATGCTTCTTTAAGTAATTTCATAGAGTTGTACATGTATTAGCGTTGACCGCGCTTCATACAAAATGTAATTCGGTTAACCCTTTGAATTTACACAAAAAGCATTTAATTCTTAAATATAATTTTCAAAACCTGATAATAAAATTATCAAGACTGTTGAAGACATTGTCCAAATATAATCCTTGAACTTTGGCTAAGGCCGAAACACGAACAGATATGCCAGTGACAAAAAGTACGTACATGCAGCAGGAGAATTTGATTTCAGCTTTAAAGTGGGACTAAGTTCATAATTTAATAAAACATTTTTTAAAGTTTTTAGAAATATTCACTGGCTATAGTACTGCTCTTAATAAGACATTTACAGGAACATTTTGGGACTACTCTTCAGCTGCCGACGCCAAGTTCTTAATTTGAACAAGAAATATAGAAAAGAGTCTTAACGGGCTATTCCTTAAATTAATTCTAGAAAAATTGCATCCAGGAAACTTACTTTCTATTTTGAAATGATACCAAAATCTACGTTTTATCATACATAATTCTACAGTTTTGGAAATATTCAGAGCTCTCTGTAACATCCATAGACAAATAAAGAACACAAAAAACCAGAACAGAATGAATTAACTATTTCCTTGAAAATCGGCACAAGCAATAAAACAGAATTACAGCTTTAGAGCGAGAGCAAGAGGTCATAATTCTATATTACACAATTTTGAAGTTTTAGCCGGACAGAATCCAGAAACAAGGAAACATTAATATATCTCATAAGTGAAAAGTTCGTGTATGTTTTGTTATAATAAAACACCCATGCAACCACGCATCCCATATTGCATGATAGGACCTGACACTACTTTTATTTAGTGTTTCGGCAGTTAAGCTTGGATGGTCATTTTAAGATGCATTATTTGAATATAATCAAATATGAAAGTTATTCATGTATATATTGATATATTTATATTTTAATTCTTCTTCAATAGATCTAGTAATTATGACAGATCTGCCATCATCAGGGGTCCAACTGTCAATTTTATGTTAAAGTCTTTAACTTTGATCTACTAAGCATATCTCCAACACTCTTGTGTCTGCTATACGCAACAATTGGTGCTGTATTGAATATTTGTACACAATCTTCGTCTAACTGTAATAAATGCCCGTGTTTCATAATACGTTTCTTTATTTTACGTATATATGGATTATATTTAGTTATTAAAACTAATGGAATATTTCAGTAAGGTCTAAGTCACTCACCTGCTGATTCGACACCTGCTGATTTTGCACCATCAGCTGGCGATACGGCACCTTTTGGTAAAATTTGATCTGCCTCCCTTTGCACAGTATCTTAAGTTTTCAGAGAATAACTAAACGAGATGTGTGCTCCACAAACATTTTGAAATTACAAATATATCCACCAAATGTATTTTTCACAAAAGATTTAATATACATCTCTTTTCTTCTCATTTTAAACTTATTCAAATTAATTGTCAGGATTTATATGACTTAATATTTAGAAAATGTAAGTATTTTCATTGGCTTGGTAGTTTAAATATTATGTAAACTATAAGCTAAAAAAATTAAGATATAAATATTGTTCTAAATATATTTTATATAACTATACAAATAATGATGCCTGCCGTGTCATATGCATAATGAAGTTTTGGGTGGAGTTTATACAATAGAGAATAATAGACAAAGACCACAGAATAGACAAAAAAAAGGAATACAAAATAATAGGATAAAAATAGAGAATAATATGTAAACTAAAACAAAAGACTAAAATGTAAATTTCGTTCTGAAATTTTTATATAACTAGACAAATCGTGATGTCTGTCATATACAATGAATGAAGGTTTGGGTAGGGTGTTGAGAGAGAATAATGGAAAAAGACTACAGAATGGACTAAAAATAAACAGAAAAAAGAGTAAAAATAGAGAATAATGTGATGTTAATTTAAAGAATAGAGAATAAATAATAGGGTACTAACATATACAGAATAGAAAAAAAAATTGGGTGCTAAATACAACGAACATATAAATAGAACAGGAGCGATTTTTTTATTTGAATTTATTGTCCAAATAAAAAGAATTTCTCTACGAAATAACTGTGTTCAATTTATTTTAGAATTCTTTGACTATCCGTTATTATGATCCAAATTCAAAGGCTTTGTCTTTCGGCCTCTTTTATTTATCTTCTTTTAAACTATGATAATAATGATTAACAAAATAACGGTAAAATAACTAAAAACTCTCTGTGCATGACACTTCGAATATTCACCTGCTTAAAAATCGCGTTTATAATATAAATTCCACTTCCGCTAACCGAAATTGAACTTAAAACTTAGCACATTTCGTAATCACGACAATTGTGTTAAAAGAGGTAATAACTCTGAAGCTCATTAGATTGTTCAACAAAACACACTTGTATAGATCCACAAATATTTCCGTGTAATGAAAACCAAAATGGACTTCTGTGATTTACCTATTCCATTTGAATAATACATCAAGACAAATTTAAAAATTAGATTTGTCAGTGAATTTCTTTAATTTTACACCCTTATTTAGTTCTACATTAATTAGAAAAGGCTTGAAATCTTCGATGCATTAAAGACATTTAAGTAAATATATACCATCTTCAATTTCTTTTTTGCAGTTTTACATCTTTAAATAAAATTGAAAATGGAAATGGGAATGTGTAAAGAGACAACAACCCGACCAAAGTGCAAAACAACCGAAGTCCACCAATGGGTCTTCAACAAAACGAGTAAATCCCGCACCCGAAGGCGTGCTTCAGATGGCCCTTAAACAAAATGTGTACTAGTTTAGTGATAATGGAGGCCGTATTAAATTCAAAACAAACAAATAAACTAAAATTCAAAATCATATAAGACCAACAAAGGCCGGAGACTCCTGACTTGGAACAGGCGCAAAAATGCGGCGGGGTTAAACATGTTTTGTGAGATTTCAAACCTCCCCCTATACCTCTAGCCAATGTAGAAAAAACAAACTCACAGCAGTACATACAGTTAAACTCATTTAAAAATCCGAGTCCGATGTAATAAAAGGTAACAAAAGAAACTAAGCAAAATGACAATAATACATAAATTAATAAAGGACTACTAGCAGTTACTAACATGCCAGCTCCAGACTTCAGTTAAACTGATTGAAAGACTATGTCTTCATCATTTCAATCTCTATTTCTAATTAATGTGCAATTATAGTCGACATTTAAAAATCTATAAATAAGAAGACAATCGAAATAAATCAAGACCAATACATTAGGGGTTATAGTTAAGTCCAGGAAAGAAGCTAATAGATATAAGAAGATGTTGTATGAGTGCCAATGAGACAACTCGTCATCCAAGTCACAATTTATAAAAGTAAACCATTATAGGTCAAAGTACGGTCTTCAACGCGGAGCCTTGGATCACATCGAAAAGTAAGCTATAAAGGGCCCCAAAATTACTAGTGTTAAACCATTCAAACGGGAAAACCAACGATCTAATCTACATAAAAACGAGAAAAGAGAAACACTTATGAAGCACATCAACAATCGACAACTACTGAACATGAGATTCCTGACTTAAGACACTTGCAAACAATTGCAGCGGGTTTAAACGTTTTAATGGTACCAAACCTTCACCTTTATCTGAAACAATAGTGTAACATAACAACATAGAAAGACACACTATAAAAATCAATTAAAATGGTTTAACTCAATCAAAAGACATATTAACACAAGTCTTTATAGCGAGTTAGCTAAGTCGTTTTAACGAGTTAGTTAAGTTGTTTAATCGAGTAAGCTAAGTCGTTTAAACGAGTTATCTTAGTTGTTTACACGAGTTAGCGGTGTTGTTAAAACGAGTTAGCTAAGTCGTTACAACGAGTTGTTAAGCTATTATAACGAGTTAGATAAGCTTAGTCGTTATAACAAGTTTGCTAAGTCGTTATAACGAATTAAAATTAAACTCCACCTTGACAGAACCGGCTCCCGTAGGCTTTCGTACTGCGACATATGTACTTTCACGGTACTACAATCTGTCGATACCTATATTCTGGCATTGCATAAGGTCATGTTAATGACGTCTTTACACTAAATCCATTGAATTTGAATGTGACCTAATTGATAATTAAGTCTTAGATACATGAGCTTTTTATTAGTTGTTATTGGCTTTGAACTTGATGTTAGTAACTGTGAGTACTATCAGATCTGAGTGTCTTTTTGTTGTTAGGGATGAGGGATGGATAAATACCCTCCCGCGTCTGGTCTGTGTTTTTGATTGATGCTTTTCTGCATTGTATCGATCTGTTGAGTTAATTCTTTTCAACTGATTTTTATAGATTGTTCTTATGTTGTGCTGTTAACACTGTCCCAGGTTAGGGAGGTTGAGCTCTCACCAACATGTTTAACCCATCATATACTCTATGTGCCTGTCCCAAGTCAGGAGTCTGTAGTTCAATGGTTGTCTTTGGTTCATGTCAGTCTTATTTGTTTTCGTAAACGCGAGGTCGAAAATGCGAAAATGCAAAGTCGAAAATGCGAAAACGCGAAGTAGAAAACTCGAAAACAGAAATTTGAAAACACGAAAACGCGCAAAACACAAAGTCGAAAACACGAATGGATTTTACGTTTTGCGTTTTCGTGTTTTCA